>CACVCL010018692.1:0-123629 GCA_902729485.2 Mus minutoides | reverse complement strand
ATATGTCACTTACTGCAGAGGATTTAAAGACACACTCGTATTCAAAATTGCTCTGTGTCCCCCGCAAGCTGAACAAACGGAGTAGATCCTGTACACACTCAGTTACTCATTGACTGCAGTCTTGTTCTCAGTGGACGCTGTCCAGTGGATTGCTTTCAGAGTATCTCGGTAATGGGTCTCTGCAAGTTCTAGGGTTGTCGTTTTATCTCTGCTAGTCAAGCCTCCTGCCCCCACCCCCGGGGAGGATTCTCATACTTCTGCTTTTGCATTAGGGACAGGTAGTAAAACAGACCATGCCTACCTTCCCAGCACTCAGTAGACACAAGTGTGAGAGCTGTAAGGTCAAGGCCAGACTGGGCACAGAGTGAAACCCTGTCTCAAAGCTCAAATCAAGCCAAACCGGAAAAGAACGAGCAGCACCAAGTGGTGGCACTAAAAACACAGTAAGATCATAAGTGTCGGTGACTTATGCCTACTCATGGGCCAGGGATGGAGAGGACATAGCAGTCTTTCTGCTCTGGGACAATGGCCACTCTGCATCCTACAGGCAGCTGGGATGGACTAGAAGATACAACACTACCTCCCTCACGGGCCTGGCTTCCTCAGAGCTTGGTTCCATGGCCCTCTGTCCAGGGGAGTCTAGTCTGAACTGCATTGCAGTTATGGCTTCCTTTCCCAAAGGAGAAAACAAGAATTGTCATTCTGAGGCAGCTCAGAAGGCTCAAGACATCATTTCTACCTTATCCCCTTGGTCAAACAAGTGACAAGACATATTGGGTCCACACAGAAGGGAATTAGCTGCTGCTCCTGGACAGAAGGCCTTATGGTCATTTGTACTTCATATTGCTAGCTTCTATTTTCAGCTCTCTGTATATAACTACATATTATATTCTGTTCCTGTATCTTCAGATAAGGTAATAATCTACATTGGTCTTTTCACCAAAGTGTTTTTGGAGATCTCCCCAAAACTAATTACAAAATCAGGCCTTTACTTGCCCTCGGGAGTACATTTTCTCTGCCCGTGAATTCACAAATTTTAAGACAAAAAAATAATTAGTTGGAAGTAGCCAGCCTCCGTCGCAGCCGCCCATATCGTTATGTTTTTCAGAGTTCTATAGTTGATCGGTATAATGAATTCAACCCAAAAAATCATGCATTGATGTGTTAGACCACCATATACAAGATAAATGAAAATAAAAATTTTGAAAGCACATATCTAACGAAAACATAAAAGGCATAGAAAATCAGCCAAGCTCCTTACACTGAGAATGTTACTTGATTCAAAGTCGAAGAGAAGATTGGGAGTAAAATGTGTTTGGCATCTTTGGAGATGGCTGGCGAAAGGAGAAATGCTTCCAGCACCAGAGTGAATATTATTTACTTCAGTGTTGTCTTTACCTCTAGCAAATCCTGGGAGAAGAGACGAACGAGTACAAATGCACCTCTTTCTGTGGGGGGCCTCTTCTATGTCATGCCTCTGATTCACCTCTCCATTATGCTTTGGGGGAGTCACGGTACATTGCTTGCAATTAATTTCAGTGTCGCGTATTAGCCATAAAGAGATATTTCATAAATTGACTTGATTTTTCTTTTCTCCCCCTGTGGTTTTCTTGAAAGATGAAAGTGGTCCAGAGGAAAAGCAAACTGCAGAAGAAATGGAAGGGCAGAGCCGAGAAGCAGGTGGGCTCAGGTTTCTTTTGAGCAGTCTCCTAGGCCTCATCCACAGAGGTGAACAAAACTCTACTCACTGTTATTACCCAAAAATGCTTATGCCTTTTTCAAAACCTGATTAACCCAGTGTTCCTTCCTCTCCAGTTCCAGTAGTTTTTAAGTTGACTGTGCTCCCGGTACAAGAACAGTACTCTTATTACCGATTCCATTTCCTCCTCGTAATAACAGGTTGCCTGGTAGTGCACTAGGAACTGTGAGCCTAGATGGGGAGGAAGCACAGTATCGGATGACTTAGATCAGGTCAGAACAAGTGGGCAGAGCTAGAGGAAGAAAAAAAATGAAATTAGGACTAAGTGAAGAAAAGGAAGAAAAGGCTTTCTCTCCATACTAAATGGGGTGTTTTAACTCTCTTGCATTTAATTTTGAAGAGCCATGTGTCTGGCTATCTTTGCATGTTGTAGATGGTGCCAGACAACCAGAGCAGTGCCTCACTCCTGACAGCTATAAGATAAAAAACCTTCCTGACATCACCCCTATTAAGAGAAGTCACTGTGCATATTGATGATATTGTGTTATAGATTCTACACTGTGGATTATAAATTTAGCACTTAAAAATAATAGCCATTATGGTTCAAAAGAGATTGAAATCATTTTCCGCATCCCCCTGCCCCATTTCTGTCCTTGGGAATGTTGTTCTTTGAGGGAATCAGAGCCACAATCATATGGTTTCCAGCCTTACTACCAAAATGAAAATATCCCCTTCCCTTCAATTTCAAAGCCATTTTCCCTATTCTATTGAGTCCCGTGGGGTGGGGCATGTTTTTAAAGAGTGAGCTCTGACTCCTGTGCCTACCACATCCTAGTCCACGTGCTGAACTCTCAGAATTAAACCAGGCAATGTGATACATTTTCTACTGAAAACTTCTACAATACTCTTGGGACTGCTTTGAGGAAAGAGAGATTTTATTATTAACTGAGAAGATGGGGTTGAAGGAGGCTAATCAGAGGATGCCTTGAAGCAGGCCAGGAAGGACCTTGTGTACCTGTTGCGGGGTCAGCTAGTCCTTTCCTCTGAACAGAATGAATTTTTGGTACTGTAAACTGTTCTTGTCTGACATCCTACCCACTACCCACTACCCACACACCATTGCACTGTGTTGAAGGTGGGGCTGGCATGAAATGCTGTCACTGTTTTGAGATGACATGTGCATGTGTTTGTCAGTCAGCTGCTGGATGCTGAGGACCTGGTCTGACTGTTGAAGTTTTATGGGTTTTATTCATTCAGTGTGATGTTCCAAGCTGTCTTTATTAACATTTGTTTTCTCCTATCACTGTACACACACACCACATGCACACATACATGTATGCACACACACATACATGTTCACACACATACACATGAATACACATGCACATGTGTACATGTGCACGTGTACACGTATGCACATACATAGCACATGCATACATACACATACATGTGCACACACATACACACATACAAACACACATGCATGCATACACAAGAACACACACACATAAACACACAAGAACACATACACACATAAACACATACACATATCAACACACACACACACACACACACACACACACACACACACACACACCAGTGCCTATGTTTCATTCATTCATCCTTTCCTCCTATATCAGTTAGGTCCTGGTAGTTTCTTTTTGGTTTTGTGACTACCATCTGAGATGTCAGAGTGGAAGAGTATAAGCCTTCTCTACCTATTGATTTTGAGAGCATTACCACTCAATATGACTCTCTCCCAGGCGTATATTGCAGCATCTCAACTGTCTTCCTCAGTGGTTCCTTTTGCTCATCCAAGACAGTGTGCTGACTGATTTAGACTATCAGCGGGGATCATTTAGAATTGTGGACGATGCTGATCTGTGTATTTTGCCCTTTCATGGCCTCCTCTGATTAGGCAACAGAGCAACTGAAGACCTGGTTTTGGTTGTTAAAGCCCTGTGACCTGCTATTAGTTTCCAAAATAAAAATATCTTGCTTTCATTCAACATCTTTCCCAGTGCCAATGTTGATTGCATAACTCTGCAGGTCTCTTCCACGTAGTGGAAAAATGCAGTCTCAAAATAGTATAATTTATTTACAGGATCTGACAGCTGTCACCATCAAATCAAATACAATTGCATATAGTATTTATCAAGAAATCAATAATAAATACATATCTAAGGTTGCCTGCCTCCCCAGCACTGAGTGTGCACTGCAAACATTACATTTAATTTTAAAAACAACATCCATAGTTCCTTGAAGCTTATAGTCTGGTGGGGGAATACCAACAATAAACAAGTAAAAGGGAAACAATTATCAGAGAGTTCAAGAAGCTTGCAGAGTAAAGAGGTGAAATTGAGGCAACCGTCAGAAGGCAACTCTAAGGAGGACTCGCTGGGGAAGTGTTGCTTGAGATGGGCTTTGAATGTTGATATGGTGAAAACCCATTCTAGACTGAGGGAACTGAGAATAAATTAACTTCAAGATGGATGGGGATAGGGAGAGGGGTGTGACCGGAGCAGAGTGAGCTCAGTAGAGTGTGAGATCTGGTAGGAAATCATAGGCCCAGATTGCATCTCCAGCATGTGGTTTGACTTTACTGCAGAGAGACTTTATTGAAACATTTTATCCATTGGAATAAATAATCTATGTATTAATTAACTCATTTTGCTCGGGAGTAAAAATGGATCAAAAAGGTAGAGTTAGATGGTGTCTACAGGTGCCATGACAGAGGATTCTGGAAATAGAGACCAAAAGACTGAAATATGGCACATTCTAGAAATAAGAAGCAACAGGGTACACAAGCTGAAAGGCTGGACAGGGCACATGGGGGAAAGAGGAATCCCATGTAGGTCATAGTTGTCTAGCGTCAGTGTCTCGGGGGACAACAGTACCACTTAACTGCTCCATGAAAGACATTTTGTTGAAAAGTTAATCGTTTAGTTTTTGCATCAATAAATTTGAAAATGTGTGCAGACAGCCATAAGGGATGTCACATTAGATAAACACGTTCATATTAGGGAGAGGTGAACACTTCAGACCAGGTTTAGGGGACACTGTGATATAAGGGATATTTACAGCCTGGGACTAAAAAGAGAGTCAGTGAGAAGAAAATGAAATTGTCAAAAGCAAAGGAGCTGGGATGCCATCACATCTACGTCCCTATCAGGAAAGGCAGAGGCAGCCACTACAATAATATATCCTGAAAAGAACAGGAACAGGGCTTGGAAATGCTACTGAGAAGTCAAGTCAGATGGACAGGAAGAAAGGAACTTGAACGCAATGCTCTATGGAAGCATGCTATCTGAGAGGGAGGCTGAGGCAGTAAAATGGCAAGTTCAAGACCTGTTGAGGCTGTCTTGAACAAAGGAAGGAGGCCAGCATCTTAGAGGAGAGAGTCAGGAAGACTACTGGAAAAGCACACACAGCTTATGCAGGACTTCAGAAGTGAAGGCACAGAAGGTAGCAACAATAACTTTCTTCAGGCAGTTTTCCTCTGAAGGGAGATGAAAATCAGAACACGCTGTGATTTGAGGGAAGGTTAAGGGTTGGTGCCTTTTGTTTAAGTCAAAGCCAGTTGATGTCTAATGAAAGCAAGTGGTCCCCCTCACCCCCTTATCTACCTTCCAGAGATGTTATTCTGTATTCCTATAGAGATGCAACCTGAAAGTTACAACCATATGAAACGAACAAATGATATGCTAGAAAGTAAAAAAATGTCCTTGAATTGAGTATTTTATCTTTAAGTCTGTGGCTGAATAACTGGAGGAAAATGTGTATATTGTCTTACCAGTTGTCAGATGACTGTAATACATTCCTGTATCCTAATTTTACAGTTTTACTGCTAGTAACTAATTACCTATCACTGTGGAGACCAAACATGAATCAAATCTCCATGGTTCTGATGAGACCAGTAAGAGAGATCAGCTCTGAATGGCCTTAATTGGTACTATGAGGTAGACAGAGTCCTCCCTGTCCTTGGTCTCCATTCTATAACCGGGTGACATAAATCCCTGCATATCTCTGGGTGCCTTGTTCTGAGTGGTCCCCTTCTCCTGGACTACATTGCTGACAGCCATAGAGCCACTGTCCAGCTGGCCATCCGAGTGGATTGGCAGCCCATAGGTGTGCTGAGCTGAGCAAAAGCAAACTATAAAAAATCACATACATGGAGGCACTTTGTAGAAACCTGCATGGGTATATGTTACCACATATCACAAATCAGAAACTATATTCCATTCTCTGAGAATTGTGGAGGAAGCAAAATACTACTGGGCGTGTTGGCAAACTACAGCCAACAAACAAACTATGCCCAGAATACATTTTGTAGTTCATTGGCCTCTGTCTTATGTGAAGATGTATGCTTCATTACTTATATATGTTTTTAAAACAATGCATTGCAACCCTCTGCTCCTGTAAAACCATTCGGCGTGTGAAGGACAATGACACCTTCATAGGCCAGTGGTAAGGGAGCTGTAGGGAAGGAAAAGCCACAGTCTGAAGGTACTAAGCCTGAGGCATTCTTTCTGTTTTCTAGATGGTGTTAACACCACCCCTGTGCCCAGCCCAGCTTCCGAAGACAAAGCTGAAGTCCACAAAGATGAAGGTACAAGTCCACATCTAAACTTCACAGGTCCTTAAAAGTAAACCATGCGGGGTTCATTTATGCGGGGAAACTGATGCAGCGAAAGCCTCTATTTTGAACACAAGGATCCCGCCCACTCTGCGCCATGCCATATCAAGCCTCTTCAGGGTTTATATATTCATTTACATTTGTTCCTCTAAAAATAATGTTCATAAAAATAAGAACAGGCACGGAGAAAGTGTGGTTAGAGAAAAAAAATGTTTATCTGAAACTCAAGAATTTGTCGATTCTGCTGTTGGTAACTAACTATTCCTAGGCATAAGTTTGAAAGTGTGGCATTGTCAGGACTATCAACCAGAGGCCCTTGGCTCAAGGGAGAAATGTTTGAAAGGCATCCATACAAATCAACCTGAGGCAAGGCCGCATTTCTCTGGACTATCACTAAGAAGAAACTAATAATAATTAGGAGAAATTTTGACCGGTATAGAGATAAGTGCCACAAAACAGAGATGTGAATGCTTTCAAAAATATTAAAGGGAAATAAGATGGGTCACTTTCTCCTTTCCTTCCTGATTGGTGAGTAACTCTTCCCATTAGAAATAATATCTGATATCTGCCATTAGGAGCTACTCAAACTTCATTCAACTGCCAGACTAGACTATTATGTTTGACCAAATGGGTATCTTGTACAGCATATCATCTATTTGGAACTTACATATGTACTTTGAATCCATTTCTTCAATCTTATCTGATGCGAAAGCAGGCACACACTGCCATGAAGACTTGCTAGTCTTTTATTCTGTCGAGGAAATCAAAATAGTCTTGGGATTTTAGTACTCAATGGCATATAGAATTCCATGTCCCATTTCCTGGTGAATCTTTGTTTTAAGACATGTAGTTGAGGGCCATTAATAAGAGTATAAATAATTGGGTTATATGCTTGGGGCTTAATTCTAGTTCTTCTCCCAGTTACATAGCTAACTTTTGACAGATAATTAAAGAAGTGAACAAATGTTTAGCAAGGAAATACACGGTGAACTTCTTGGTACTTCAGTTTTCCCTTCTGTAATGAGGACAAGAGTAATGTCTATCTTAGGGCTGGGAGCCTGAAACAGTGGATCAAAGCACTTTTTGTGGAAGCATGAGGAGATGAGTTCAGATTCTAAGCATCTAAGCCAGTGGTGGTGGGTCATGCCTGTAACCATAGCACTCGGGAGTCTGAGGCAAGAAGATTAAAAGTTCAAGGCCAACATTAGCTATACTGCAAATTTGAGGCCAGTCTGGGCTAGAGGAAACTGTCTCAAAAACTAGAAAACAATGAAAAAACAAACAAACAAACAAAAGCTCCCTAAGTCCCAATGACCTACATATAAACACCGCTGTGATCCCAGGAATGAGATTGAGGATAACAGATCACCAGGCTTGCTGCATGCCAGGTGAGCTCCAGAGTTGAGAAACCCTGTCTCCAGAGATTGATACAGGAGAATGCTCCATGACCTCCTCTGGTCTCTTCCATACACCTGTGCACATACATATCACACAGACACACGCACGCGCACACACACATGTACACATATACATGATCAGTGGATAATATCTACCTCACAAACTATCACAACACAGGTCAGTTTCCTTGCTGTTTCTCTGGCCCTCATATAGAACAAACTTTCCAGACCAAGACAGATTATTAGGAAGTGATTTGTTTATCAGAGAAAGAAAGGGGGTGAGGAGGGAGGGAGAGAGAGAGAGAGAGAGAGAGAGAGAGAGAGAGAGAGAGATCTAGAAGTCAACTCCTTTAGTAGAAAAGGGAAGAGAACAGAAATGACTGAGGGGAGGTTCCAGTGAACTGTCAGAAGAGATTGATTCCAAATGACATTATGAAGATTAACCATAATGCAAGAGGATCCTGCCATAGATTCTGGTTGCTGGCTATCCTGGGAAGGGATGTGTGTGGTCTTGAGGAAAACAGTTCCTTTATATTAGGGTAATTGTAGAAGCCAGAAACAGATGACATATGCAGGTACCTGGAAAAATAACTGTTTCTTCCCAGAGGAGATGTAACTGGACCAAAAAGTGTCCAGGATACTGCTGTCATCTTGAATGGTCTCCCTTTGTGTTTATTGCCAATTTTCAACTTTCCTTCATCCTCTATAGGTCTATGTTGAGATATCTCTTATTTCAAAAATACTTGACACATCTAAAAATATAATTTATGTCAGATTTCCTGAGAAACTTAGTCATTTTACAGAGAAATAAACTGATTGTATAAGAAAAAAGGTAGAAGATGATACTTTTTTTTAAAAAACAAAAACAAAAAACCAGAAAAACCAAAAAGGATGTCTCAATCATTAAGCTTATCATAAAACCGTAAAGGCATCATGAGCTTGAATGACAGAGTGTAAGAAGTGAGAAGGAGGAACAGTCTAATTTGAATGCTTCAAGCTGAGATTCCTTGCTGTTGAGTTGTTTGGCTGGGAGACATCACACCTTCCTAAAACACTCTGCTTGTGATATTCTTGATGCTTTTAGGATCTCACACCGTTAATTGCTCATGCAAGGATCAATTATTTTTCAGAACACTTTTAGGATTTTTTTTTTCTTAAAATAAGACTTTTAATGGTGCTAACTCCATCACAGAATTCTCATGTATCACAAATGTATGAGACTAAATGTGAAGATTTGGGAGAGTTTGCAGGAATTAAATTGTTAATTTCCATTAACATTTTTTATTTGGAAAACAGGTTTTGTGATCTATGTTAGTATGTAATCTGGTTTAAATTAAGAGTAAGACACATAGGATGAGGATTTCGCCTTTATCTCCTGAAATAGCATTCATAGAAGGGCACTGTTTTTTTTTTATTTTTAATGGATTATCCGTTCAGACTCTGTCTCTGATGCTTGCCAAGCTGTCATCAAGATTGACAGATGCACAGTTTAGAATTAAGAAAAAGAATTTTCCATTGAAATCATCCAAGATTGAGGTCAAGTTGAGGTTAAAAGGAAGTCATAAGTGTTCAGGATTCATTTCAAATCTTTTCTGTTATTAGCGTTCATGCAGAAATATCTGTCCTTGGTGACACCAGGGCTATTTCAGAACTCCACAGTCACAAGATCACTTATAGAAATGCTTATGACACTCTCCACTGTAAGTGGCAGAATATTTTCTGCTGATCAAAGGTCCTAAAGGAGCCCTGTTCTCTTGACTTTTTGGAGACTTCACTCCCAAAGGAGCGTCTTTCTCGGGTCTTGGAATTGCTCCTGGTCTGGAATAGCCAGGCTCTTGCTCCAGGATGATAGCCACAGTGTTTGTGCCTAGCTCAGTGGTTATAGTGTTGCCGGTCAATTAGCTGGGTTTATATTTGTTAAGATTTTAGTCTACACTGGAAATTAGCATCTTCTAGAATGTGGGAGTTGAAAACAAGCAAGCAAAATGAAGTGGCTGTCTTTATTCCTAGAACAGAAGTTTTTTTTTGTTTTTTGTTTTTTTTGTTTTCTCTTTATTAGATATTTTCTTCATTTACATTTCACATGTTATCCAGAAATTTTCCCTTACCCTCCTGCGTCCCCGCCCTGCTCCCCTACCCACCCCCTCCCACGTAATGGCCCTGGCATTCCCCTGTTCTGGGGCATATAGAGTCTGTATGCCCAAGGGGCCTNCATTCAGGAATTTTTCCCCAGTGCCCATATCTTCGAGGCTTTTCCCCACTTTCTCCTCTATAAGTTTCAGTGTCTCTGGTTTTATGTGGAGATCTTTCAACCACTTAGACTTGACCTTCGTACAAGGAGATAAGAATGGGTCAATTCCCAGTCTTCTACATGATAACCGCCAGTTGTGCCAGCACCATTTGTTGAAAAGCTTTTTTTTTTTTTTTAACAGATTTTATACTTCACGTTTTGAAAAACAAATTCTATTTGAGTTAGCAAACACGCAATCAGTTGCAAGTCCATAAAGCACAGGAGTTCAAATGCAGTAATAGAGAATGCTCTGGTTGAAACTTCTGAAGAGCCGAGGTTATTGTTAAATTTATAGTTGTCTCATTAGGTCGGGAGCACTCTCTCTTCTAGCTGTCGCCATGTTTTTTGTGTCAGCCCCACCCACTACCAAGACACCTTACTGGGGAGCAGCTGGGGGAAATGCTGTGCAAAGACATCCAGACTCACCTGCCTTATTATTTAATCAGTACCTAATTTGAATTTGAAGGTCAACTAGAACAAATCATAGGCTCATTAATATTAAAATCAAAATCAATTAATACCCAGGTGCACACCCGAGCTGTGTCCCTTTGGAACTCCATGAAAGTCACACCAATGCTGTTTGGTATTTATGAGGTAGGATGTCACCTGAGAAAGGATTTCTAAATCCTTAATCTAGTTTCAGACCTCATGGAGGTCAAAATGACTGGAGAAAAAGAAAAAGTAAAAGTAAAAGAAAGAGAAAAAGTAAAAAAAACAAAAAAGAAAAAGGAAAAGGAAAGGGAAAGGGAAAGGGAAAAGGAAAGGGAAAAGAAAGAAAGCTGGAGGGAGATCAGCTATGGTAACAGGGCCAAATAAGAAAGGTGAGGTCATGTTGAGGAAGTTGAGTGTAAAAGGTAATGATTGATGGTGCCTCTATCATGGGTAGAGTAGCCAGCTATGCCAGCTCAGAATTGCTCTATTTCTCTATTCCTTACCTAAATAGCTACAGAGAAATAAAACATTGTGCCACCTAGGAAATTGCCTTATTCTCCACCTTAATATAAACTTTCTTAGTCCTTTCCCTGCCCTTTTTAGCCACCATTCCTGATATAAGGGCTTCATCCTGATACCCATCATAGCAGAAGCAAATCTGTACCCTCCTCCGGGTCAGTATGCATAGAGGGTCTGAATGCATATCAGTGCCTCTCAGATACCCACTCTTGGACTGTCAGTCTTACTAAACATTGTTGGAAGGGGGATGCCCTCTGGTCCTCCAGTGAAGGGGAAGGAACTGGGGCAAACCACACATCTCTAGCTGCCACCACTGCTTTATTTGTGCCTACAGTTTGTGGCCCTGTTTCTCAATAGGGAGCTCAGGCAAAGGGATAAGAAGTGGGGACATTATGTTAATGTGACCCCCACAGGTGATACCTAAGTGAGCTTGTGGCATTTGTCTTTGTTTATAGAAATGGCATGCATTCATTTTTGAACATTGTTCCTCCAAGAAAGGATGAAAACTAAGAGCATATAATGATTTCCCCTTCAAGGATTATATTGCAAACATTTTTTAAAAATCTATTCTTTTGCTTCATTTAACAGAGGACCATGAATATTCTCTTGTGTCTTTAAATATGCCTCAGAGGCATGTGACATTCTATCATCTGGTGTCCCACCATTTACACTGTCAGAGCCCTAACATTGAATTATTCAGTTATTTACAGTTTTCTCCATTGTATGTGCCTCCATGCATGTGGTGTGCATTTTAGATGGTTAGTGTGTGTGTGTGTGTGTGTGTGTGTGTGTGTGTGGTGTATATGATCAGTTCTTCCTTGCTTGTATATATTTTCTTATTTTTAAAAGCAAGACATGACTATTACATAAATAAGGAAAAGAAGAGAAAAATATAACCTACAATTTGAATTCTGAAAAATTAGCATTTGTAAAATACTGATAAGTAAACCTGAGATATTTTTCTCAGCATCCACATACACTTATTAAGCTTTATTTCTTAGGATATTCTACAATGCATATCTGTTTGAAATTACCATTTAAACATAAACGTGGATTTGAAATTCCACTCTGATTTTTGATCCCTTAACTTCTTTTACCTTCATTTCCTAATAAATAAATGTACCCCTGTACTCACCTAATTTCCACTTTAATTGCTTCTTGGTTCTGTGTTACATTTTGAACAGGCCAGAAACATTCCTTATGTCTCGTAAATATTAGATTACTTCTGCAAGAAAATGCTAATGAATAAGAAAATGTTCTAATGTTTTGTTTTTTCAGTAACTTATGTAGTTACTTTTAAGTGTCTGTTCTTTGTAGCAAATTCAAACAATGCAAAGACAATGAATAATATAAAAATCAATCTTTTTACCCTGATATAATTAATATTTGCATTGGAGAACATTCTTTTGTATATCTCTGAATATTATAAATACACAATATTATATTAACAAAGTATACTATATAACATATAAAATATTATTTTAATGTAATTTTCTTTTGTTATTTATTACCTTCCAATTATTTTCAGTGTAAAGTACAAAAAAACCTAACCATTTAATCTTGGTTTTCAGTTTTCTAGGTCTAAATTTCATTTGTATATTGACTAAATGGTGTGATCACTGGCATGTTATTTAGTCTCTCTCTACCTCAGCATCACCATATATTAAATGCTAATGACAGCAGCACCTGTGTTATATAATACTATAATACTAGCATCTCACCCATCTGGAAAGTAAGACATTTTAACTATCATTCAATAAATGTTTGTCCATTTATAAACATTGTATTATATTCTCCATATATTTCTGAATATCACTTTGTTATGAGCAGCAAACTTTCATGGAAATCGCTCTCAGTCTCTCTCTGTGGATCTAATTCATCCACTTTAAAGCCCAAATCATGGCTCATAGTTCAGCTGTATTATAATTTATTCAGCGATTCTCCTATGATGAACAAGCACTTTTTTTCCATTTTATTGCCGTACAAACAATGTTGCAATGGCTGCTCTTGCCCATAGATTGTCATATGCTGGTGCTTTTATTTGTATGGGAAAGATTCCAGGAATGTGAACAGTGCTTTCCAGAGTATGTGTTTTAATAGACATTGCCTAAAGCCTCTACCTCCGAAGGCTGTAAGAAACCATATTTCCATCAGCAATTGCTGCTTTGTTCTTTCTAACCTTTTCCAGCTGAATAGGTATAAAGCAACGTGTCTTTGCTGCTTTTAAACACTAGTATTATCTCAACTCTTCACATAATAGATCCAGGACATTGGGGGCGGGGGCGGGGGCGGGGGGGGCACAGTTCAATCACATAAAAGAGTAGAACCAGAATTTGAAAACCAAGCCTGTCTGCACCCAAATCCTATCTGCTATTCTGTCCCTCAAACCCAGCTTTGGGAGCCAGGAGGGGCCTTCCTTCCTGATGGAGCAAAAGGGAAAGGGTGAGAAACAGGAGGGGAAAGGAAGGGCAACCAGGAACACTATTCCACTAGCAAAGTGCACAGGGCTCTGAAATCAGGCATCAGGGAGAAAGAGCAGTTTGCAGATAGCTAGCTAATTTGTTCCTCATTAAGACCCTGACCCTATCGTGGTGTCAATGGCATATAGCATTCAGATATGCTCCTCACAAGCAGAAAGCCCAGGTCTTTTGCGTCATATTCAGGCTTCCTGTGCCTCCAGGTGTACCCTTCACTTCCTGTTACTTCCCCAGCGCATCATAGGCGGAAGTCTATGTGTTTGAGTTGTTCCGCATTCTCTTAAAACCCTGACTCCATTGTAAAGCCCACAATCAGTCCTTTGGTCAGTCGCTATCCCACATCTACCTCCTCTCCCTTCGCTCTTCTTCCTTCCTTCCATTGTAGATTGTCTGAGCAAACATTTCAATGACAAAAATTATCAACACACATGTTTATCTTTCTCTGCTTCTTCCCGCCTCATTTGTCAATGCTAAACTACCCTGCTTCCTGTACATTTGCTTACTGAACTTCAAAAAACCCATGTTGCTATGTCAATGTTAGTCGTGCGTGGCACGTCTAACCTACTTGGATATACGTTGCCTAAGAGTAGGCTTCAGACCTCATTGCTTAGATGTTCGCTACAAAGGCCCACACAGAACAGTCAGTCACCAATGCTTATTTAATTTAACCAACGAAAAGAAAATGATTGTACAATTCTGGTGATGAAACTCCAAGTGTTTCTTAGAGAATTTAATTGAGAACCATACATCAGAAGAAATACTTCCTATTAACTTTACAAATACGGGGGGAAAATTATCTGATGTTTTTTTCCTCAAGAGAATTAGCTGAGTGAAGACATAAAAAACAGAATCTGCCACAAAGAGCAGACAGTGTACAGTTCCTTCCAGGTTCTGTCCTGAAATATTGTTACTATTTTTAAGGTATCTAATAGGAGAAGTTGTTTTTAATGACTATATATGAATTTCCGAAGTAAATTTTCTTTCTTTAGTTTTCCTTTTTTCTCTTTCTTACTTTGTTTCTTTCTTCCTTCCTCCCTTTTTGATTTATACTTTTTATTTTTTTTTTAATTCACTTTACATCCCAATCCCAGACACTGACTCCTCCCAGCCCAGCCCTCTCCAAGCACCTCCAGAAACCTCCCCACCCCTTCTCCTCTGAGTAGGGAGAAACAACCCATGATTAACAATCTACCCTGGGATATCAAGTCACTGGAGGACTAGGCGCATCCTCTCCCACTGAGGAAAGGCAGCCCAGTTAGGGGAACAGGATCCACAGGCAATCAACAGAGTCAGGGACTCTAGCTATTGGGGAACTCTCAGGAAGTCCAAGCAGCCCATCTGCCACACATGTCCAGCTTGTATGTGCTCCTTAGTTGGTGGTTCAGTCTCTGGGATTCTCCAAAGGCCCAGGCTAGTTAACTCTGCTGATCTTCAACGCAACATGGCAAATTACTGCCTAAGAATGGGATTCAAGATAGAGACAATCACAGTTTCAAATGGCAAGGCTTCCCCATCGAAAGCTCCATGAGAAGCAGTACTTGACTATGAGTCTACATCTATCTGCTTTGAGTCTGAGCCACTCGCTGAAGAGATCCTCACACTTCAGTATTAACGTGTAGGCCCTGGCTAAACCCAGTGAGTCACAAACAATGCAAAAAGACATGACAGGAGAGTGGCTTCTTGGTAAGAGCTAAGTCCATGGGAGAAAGGGGAAATAAGAGAGGCTGAGATGAGAGAGAAATCAAATATTATATCATTTAACATATCACAACATGTATCATTTACTTATATGGGGTTCTCAAAAAAAAAAGAAGTTAAAGGGTAAAACAAAATGATTCTTAATATTTTATAACTACAAAACTTTGAAGTTAGAACCATAAAACATTCCCATTCACATTGATTAGATTACAGTGGAGAAGAATAAAGGGCCCATGATGTCTTTACTGTGAATATTGCCATGATATCACATGTGTATTTAAAAAAAAGGAAGGTGAGGCCATTTGTTTTGAGGCCATTCATTTTGAAGTGGTACAAATTTTTACCTGCCTGCTTCTTCCACACCTGATTTAACTGGAGAGGGGAGAGACTAGTTTATTATGTTTGTTTACCGTCTTCACTCTCCTTCATTTGGGTGGTTTACTAAAGAGGTTGTAGGAGTTGAAAGAGACCCTAATAAGAGGCGCAGCATGTAGGACACCAGGAGGGCCCTAGTTAAACATATCTGGACGTCAACTCATTTCTCACTAAGCTCAAGAATTCATCCACAGCGTAGAGGACCTGCCTCATATAATTGCCTTGTTGGTGCTAAGTCTGAACCCCCGAAGCCTCCAGCATTCTGCTAAAGTTTACTTGATGCTTCTCAGCACAAGATTTGCTTAGGGCAGTCAATGTGTTGAGTAGAATTATCCAGGCCATCAAACAGTGTTTGGTCTTGATGGGAGGCACCCAGCCTCCTCGCCAAGGCGCCTTGTTAGCATCGAGAAATGTGAAAGGTAACAAGCCAAACACATCTCTGTTTGTTTGCAGGCCCAGGGGCTGTTATACCCTAAAGGAGAATAAAGTAGACATGTTTAAAGTTTTTGATCTTAGTTGGCACATAATAATTATAAGCAGTTATGGTTCACAGCATTTCATAACATGTGTATATCACATAATTATATGACCACAAACAAAATAAACATTTTCTTCTTTTGCTATCCTGGTTTTTACGGTGCTGAGACTCCCACCTTGTGTCCTAGCACTTGTATACTAGGCGAACCATGCACCTTTGCACCACAGTTCCTAGAAGAGGTGGGGTTCCTGTTAAATACAGAATATCTGTTCATTTAAGCGTGTCTGTCTGCCTGTGAAATATTCTTTAGAGTAGTCCTCACACATGATTCTTTATTGAACTCAAACATTGATGTGTGAGGTAAAAAATCAATACTGTACTGACAGTGTGTTCTAGGAGGTTCTAGAGTTCACTTTAAAACACAGACTCTAAATTCCTTTTGGTGGTGAATTTGTACACACTACTTGCTATGGGTGAGACTAGTTATTTAGATTTAATTAATAGTGAGGCTTTTCTAATATGCTTTTCAAAAGCTTTGGTTACATATATTTAAAATAGTTTCACTTTTATTATATGATATTATGCCAAAAGTATGTTTATTTAATATTCATTAATTGTTAAATGGGAAACCAATATAATAACTTAACATTTATTAGCATTTATTATTTTCTTTACTAATTATGGTTGCTATAATATAGTAGTTAACTCAGCTATGTACTCTCTTGGATAATATTCTAAAGACCTAGGGAATGATATTTGAAACAAAATCCATCCTACACTAGGATATAAAGATTATCAATAGAGCTAGAATGTCTTTGTCTAACAAAATGGTTTTATTCCAAATTTAAGTTCAAATGAAGCTCAATTTATATAAGAAACTTTATGATTCTTTTCTAATTTAGTGATGTAGGTTTTAAATTCCTTAGACAAAATTTTACAGACTTTAGGAATTGAAATTTATTTGTGATTGAAATCACGGTATCTGTGTGACCTTGGTGACTATCTTAACTTGAGCCTCAGTTTTCTTTTGTGTAAAATATAAATGAAATACTTATATAACATTCATAGATTTAACCAGCAAAGGATCAAAAATACTTGGAAAAATTGCCTCTGTACCGAACATGCACAGATTTTCCCCATGCCATTTTTCCTAAGCAATACAGTAGGGCAACTCTATACATAGATATGATTTGAAGTAAATGATAAGATGTGTTTACACTTCATGAAAATGATGCACTATTTTATATAAAGGAGTTGAACATTCAGAAATTGTCGACCCCAAATCATCCTCCTGCAAGTGTTGAGAAAGGACATCACCAGTACTTAAATGCTATGGAGTATTCTTGCCATCACAAAGGACCACACAAGGACTAAGGATTCTAACATTTATCTATCCACAAAATAAAGTACATAATGATGTTTCTGTCTACAAATTAAGATCATATCTCTCATATTAAAAATGCTTGACTCCTTAAAGCATACTTTTTGCTATCCTTAGAGCCTAATCTTATCTGACTTATCACTTTCTTGTTAATTAGTGTGAAAATTTTGCTTGGAAGAACTCTTTAGAGCAATCCTGGGAGAGGCTGAGTTCTTTGCTAACCTGGATAAATACAGAACACCTGCTAACTGCTATCAGTCTGGTTTCTATGAAATACCCACCAAAGGAGCTTTGAGATTCTCAAACATTGTATCTATTAAATTCAAACACTGTACATATTGAATTCAACCATTTTAGTGTTTGAATAAAAATCAAGACTGTACTTAGAGGATCTTTGAGGAGGTGCTAGGGTTAATTTTGAGGTGGTATATTTTTGTAGGTACACATGGTAGAACTCTGCTAAAAACCTCTCATTTCATAAGGAGATACACAACACACAAGATCATGTTTTGATTAGACAAAGACATTAGGCAATACATACACATATATATGTATATGCAGATATATGCAGATATATGTGTATGAATGCATATATATATGTGTGTGTGTATGCATATATATATACATGTTTGTATTCTTTATGCAGTTATATATTTGTTAAATTCAGAGTCTACATGGCACTGATCTTGCTTAGGCTTCCTCACACATAATGATTATAGTATCCTTGAAGTTGTTGGTAGATGTTCCTTAGTAAGCGAGTTAAGGAGTCAATTAGAACCTTTGGAAACTACAACGTTAGGCAATTTCAATGGCACTGCACTTCTCAGAACCCTCAGCACGTAACATGAATTGAGAAGCTCAGAGAAAATAATGTATGTAGCATTTGCTATGTTAATTAATCATCCCCAATCATTAAATATTTTATTTACTGTTTTTACTTTTATGGTAGGACATGATTTTTGAGCATCCCAAAACATTGTTGGTAAGCAATCCATAAAAATCAAAGAATATCGTTTAAAGTTTTTTTGTGTGTGATGTCATACTATTATGATACAAAATAAGCAAAGGCACAAATTACTTTTGAAAATGGCAGTCTTGAATTTATCCTCATTCAGTGGTGCTGGGGAACAATTCACAGAAGTTTCAGGAAGAGATTTTTCTGGTCCTAGCTCTCAATAATAGATGTGCACGGCAGAAATGTGTTGCTGTCTCCTAAAGGTGTTTGATTTTCTTTTCTGCCACGTGTGTGTTTCTTTGGTATTGTGAGTAGGTACAGTGTGTGCACTTTGGTGTGTGGGCTTCTAGAGACATGAGGTAGATGTTAGGTGTCTTTCTCCAATACTTTCCACCTTGATTTTTTGAGGCAGGGTTTCTTACTGAACCTGAAAAGCATCAGTTTGCCTAGGCTGGCAGGCTAGTCAGCTTCAGGGATGTCTCTTTCTCCCTTCCACCATAACAGCACTATCCCAGGCTTTTACATATATTCTTGGGATACAAATTCATGTCCTTGTGTTTAAAAGGCAGGCACGTTACCAACTGCCATCTCCCCAGCCCAGGTCTCTCCGTTTTATTGTGACATTTGTTTGCACTTATTTATGGGGTGCTGTATGATAATTTAATACACATACATAATCCTAATAATCAAATTCTGTAGCAAGCACTTCCATTTCCTTATTCCTCTACCATTAATCATCTCCATTTGTTAGCCGCTTTAATGCTCTCCTAATGATTTTGAATACATCATAGATCATTATAACCAAATGTTACTGTATGATGAGCCCCAAAATAATTCCTCCTGTGTGTCATTGGTGTCTTCTTCTGACTTTTTCTTATCTCTCTCTGGTTCTCTGAATCTCTGAATATCATTCCTCAAGTTTATTTTCTGAGATCAATCCTTAGTGAAATACTTTAAAGCCAATTGCAAAGACAAATTTTCTTAATAATCATTGGCGGCACTTAATAGTAAATTTGTCTTCCTGTTTCATTTGGTCATGAGGCCAAAGTGAAGTAGAAAGGCAAACTGCTTGTTTTTTTGTTTTTTTTTTTTTTCAGGTGGAAGGGACAGACAGGGCAGTGGCCGGTCTATATAGTGTGTGTGTGTGTGTGTGTGTGTGTGTGTGTGTGTGTGTGTGTGTGTATGTGTGTGTGTGTATGTGTTTACATATACACGTATGCTGCACATGATGTACAAATCATGTTTTGTTATCTTGTCTTGAGACCTTTGTTTTATATGAGGAAAGGCATCTTGACCTATGGATTATCATTCTCAAAAACATAAAAATAAAAGTCTAGAACCAGGAAGCTCCTTTCACTTCGGTTCTTGTACACCTTGGCAACCACATCCTTCCTTGACACGCTGTGAAACAGAGTCAGCTACTCCTCTCCAAGCATGTCTGTATTCTAGACACATAAAGAAACAAATACATCTGTCAGCCTCGATTTCACACTAGTTACTTAGGGTCTGACGATAACTCTGAGCTCCAGGTCTTGATTTTCCCTGACTTTCCTACCTTCTGCCTTCTGCGATATGGAACTTCCTTCCAAAACAGAAGTATATACTTATCTAGAGAAGGTGAATATACGATGTAATTATCTAACAGAGATGTTCAGCAGGAACAGTAGGAGGACCAGCAGATCAACCTAGGGCTATGGGCTGCAGTATTGCTTCAAGCCTACGTCTTTTAAACATTCCGTGTTGATGGTAGAATCCCCCTCGGGAAGTTTTTCCAGAGCAACCCCAAGTTAACAAAAATCATCAACATTGTTCTCTGTACAGTGTCACCTTAATTTATAAATAAATTCTTCCATTTACACTAAGGCCTTTCTCTCCTCTCTGTAGACTCCTTCTAACCCAACAATCTCTCCTTTTCAGGAAGCACAAAGAAATCCTGACATCTGCTTATGGTGCATATGGTAACCAGATGTCCTAAGTTTTTTAGTGTGGTTCTAACTGGAAAGATTCTATCTTCTTATCAGACCATATAACATGATTTCTGAAAGGGGAAAAAAATAGCTTCCTCCTAAGTACAGAGTAGCATTCTATAGAAAACTATATTTGAATGTTGTCACACAAACATTTTGCTAGATTTGCAGGAGAAAAATAAAGGCAGTGTTTTAATAATTATAATTGTATTACTTTCCCATAATCTCAAAATGTCTCTGCTTTCACACCATGCTATTGTGCTAACTCAAAACTTTTTTTGAAGTTCTCCTGCAGGAATAAAATTATTGTGTCCTAAGTGTTTTGCAAGCAGGTCCTTATTGAGTAGACTTGAGGGGAAATATCCCTCCAAACACCATCTTACTTAGTTCTTTCAGTAACTCTTTGAGGTAGAGTATAGACTGGTTAATGTCAGGTGCTATACACAAAGTCCAAAAAAAGAATTTTTTTTTAATACAAGTTTAATCCGTAATAAAAGGACATAAAGTTCTAGGAAGTTATTCAGACATTCAAATTAATTGAGGACCCTGATTTTTTAAATTTTTTTATTAGATATTTTCTTCAGTTACATTTCAAATGCTATTCCGAAAGTCCCCTATACCCTCTCCCACCCCCTGCCCTGCTCCTCTACCCACTCACTCCCACTTCTTGGCCCTGGCATTCCCATTTACTGGGGCATATAAAGTTTGCTAGACCAAGGGGCCTCTCTTCCCAATGATGGCCAACTAGGCCATCTTCTGCTATATATGCAGCTAGAGACACAAGCTCTGGGGGTACTGATTGTTCATGTTGTTTTCCACCTATAGGGTTGCAGACCCCTTCGACTCTTGGGTACTTTTTCTAGCCTACATTGGGGACCCTGTGTTCCATCCTATAGATGACTATGAGCATTCACTTCTGTATTTGCCAGGCACTGACAAAGCCTCACAGGAGACAGTTCTATCAGGGTCCTTTCAGCAAAATCTTGCTGGCATATGCAGTAGTGTCTACATTTGAAAGCTGGTTATGGGACAGACCCGCGATTGGGGCAGTCTCTGGATGGTCCATCCTTTCATCTTAGCTCCAAACTTTGACTGTGTAACTCCTTCCATGGATATTTTATTCCTTATTCTAGGGAGGAATGAAGTATCCACACTTTGGTCTTCCTTCTTGATTTTCTTGTGTTTTGGAAGTTGTATCTTGGGTATTCTAGGTTTCTGGGCTAATATCCACTTATCAGTGAGTGCATATCAAGTGACTTCTTTTGTGATTGGGTTACCTCACAAAGGATGATATCCTCCAGAGACATCCATTTGCCCAAAAGTTTCATAAATTCATTGTTTTTAATAGCTGAATAGTACTCCATTGTGTAAATGTACCACATTTTCTGTATCCATTCCTCTGTTGAGGGACATCTAGGTTCTTTCCAGCTTCTGGCTATTATAAATAAGGCTGCTATGAACATAGTGGAGCATGTGTCCTTGGTACCAGTTGGAACATCTTCTGGGTATATGCTCAGGAGAGGTATTGTTGGATCAATTGGTAGTACTATGTCCAGTTTTCTGAGGAACCACCAGACTGATTTCCAGAGTAGTTGTACCAGCTTGCAATCCCACCAGCAATGGAGGAGTGTTCCTCTTTCTCCACATCTTGCTAGCATCTGCTGTCACCTGAGTTTTTGATCCTAGCCATTCTGACTGGTGTGAGGTGAAATCTCAAGGGTTTTTTTTTTAATTTGCATTTCCCTGATGATTTAGGATGTTGAACATTTTTTCAGGTGCTTCTCAGCCATTTGGTATTCCTCAGTTGAGAATTCTTTGTTTAGCTCTGTACCCCATTTTTTATGGGGTTATTTGAATTTCTGGAGTTCAGCTTCTTGAGCTCTTTGTATATATTGGATATTAGTCCCATATCAGATTTAGGATTGGTAAAACTTCTTTCCCAATCTGTTGGTGGCTTTTTTGTCTTATTGACAGTATCTTTTGCCCTACAGAAGCTTTGCAATTTTATGAGGTCCCATTTGTCAATTCTTGATCTTACAGCACAGGCCATAGCTATTCTGCTTAGGAATATTTCCCCTATGCCCATATCTTCGAGGTTTCCCCCACTTTCTCCTCTATAAATTTCAGTGTCTCTGGTTTTATATGGAGGTCTTTGATCCACTTAGACTTGAGCTTTGTACAAGGAGATAAGAATGGATCAATTTACATTCTTCTACACGTTAACTGCCAGTTGTGCCAGCACCATTTGTTGAAAATGCTGTCTTTTTTTCACTGGATAATTTTAGCTTCCTTGTCAAAGATCAAGTGACCATAGGTTTGTGGGTTCATTTCTGGGTCTTCAATTCTATTCCATTGATCTATCTGTCTGTCACTGTACCAGCACCATGCAGTTTTTATCACAATTGCTCTGTAGTACAGGTTTACGTCAGGCATGATGATTCCACCAGAGGTTCTTTTATTGTTGAGAAGAGCTTTTGCTATCCTAGATTTTTTTTTTTGTTATTCCAGATGAATTTGCAAATTGCCCTTTCTAACTCAGTGAAGAAGTGAGTTGGAATTTTGATGGGGATTGCATTGAATCTGTAGATTGCTTTCGGCAGGATAGCCATTTTGACTATATAAATCGTGCCAATCCATGAGCATGGGAGATCTTTCCATCTTCTGAGATCTTCTTCAATTTCTTTCTTCAGAGACTTGAAGTTCTTGTCATACAGATCTTTCACTTCCTTAGTTAAAGTCACACCAAGATATTTTATATTATTTGTGACTATTATGAAGGGTGTTGTTTCTCTAATTTCTTTCTCAGCCTGTTTATCCTTTGTGTAGAGAAAGGCCACTGATTTGTTTGAGTAAATTTTATATCCAGCTACTGCACTGAAGCTGTTTATCAGGTTTAGGAGTTCTCTGGTGGAATTTTTAGGGTCACTTACAAATACTATCATATCATCTGCAAATAGCGATATTTTGACTTCTTCCTTTCCAATTTGTATCCCCTTGATCTCTTTTCATTGTCGAATTGCTCTGGCTAGGATTTAAAGTACTATATTGAATAGGTAGGAAGAAAGTGGGCAGCCTTGTCTAGTCCCTGATTTTAGTGGGATTGCTTCCAGCTTTTCTCCATTTACTTTGATGTTGGCTACTGGTTTGCTGTATATTGCTTTTATTATGTTTAGGTATGGGAGGCCCCTGATTTTTAACCAATGGTCTACAAAACTCTCTTGAGTCTTGACAGACACCCACTGAGCACTGGAAAAGGAGGTTTTTACAGGCAGTCTTGAGAGTAGAACTTGTATCTACACCTTTCCTATCAGCCAGGATTCAGTCATGTGAGACATATAGACCTTATAAGTGGCCCGAGAGAGTTTCTGAATCTCCAAGTGCTTCTTTCTTCCTGTGGTGCTAGAAGGGTCGTGAACTTGGTGAACACATATTAGGTCTGTTTCAAAGCTGAGTGGTGGTATAGTCTTTGCTCTACTACAAATGAGGCAACCAATGCTTTAGTAGGGTGGGGTGACACAAGCCACATTTGACTTGAAGGCTAAAGAATAGATTGAAAAGAGATTAAGGTGAGAAAAAAAATAAAGCCAGTTTTGTTTCGGTAGAGATTTTCTTTTTCTTTAGTCATTGATCTGCCCTGAATTAAGAAACACACATAGACACTTCTTTCTTCCTCTTCCTTTTTCCCTCCTTCCCCTCCTTTATGTCTGTGATCACCATCACCAAACAATCATATGTTTAGATATTTACCTGCTCTGGGTTTATAGCACACCCATTCTTCCTTTTTATTGTGTTTTAATTATTTGCATTGTTTCCTTGTCCTACAATTATATTCAAGTCACTTCCTTCAGAAGTGCTACATGTGACAAAGGATCACACTCTTCATGTAAGCTAATAAATGAAGTTTGGACAGAACTGAAGCCACACTGAGTCCTGGCACATGGTATCTACTCAGTAGGGGACATATGTTGTTGTATGCTGTCATGAGTAGTTTCACATACTAACATGTTGAACAGACAGCTATTTTCAACAAGTCTAAGGAAAGTATGTAGATTTGAACCCTATTTAAACCATGTGACTGTATATAGGTTAAAGCTCATGGTAACTTTTTTCTTATTTCAAAATAAACAAATAAAAACATGACAGCTCCTAAAGCCCAGTACTACTACTAGTAAGTAAGAAGGTCAGAGCACACTCCTCTAATTCCTTTAAAATTCTCATTCTTCCATTGAAGAAAATGTGAGCACCAATTGTGAATGGTGGCCAGTGTCTAGGCCAGGTTTTTCTAGCTGTGGAGCATATTATCCAAAGAACTGAAAATAAGGACTTACACAGATTTGCAAATGTATCAAGGAGATTTTATTTTAAAGTAAACAAAACTGGGTGATTTTAATCCCTACACTTGGGAGACGGTGGGGGTGGTGGTGAATCTCTGTGATTTCCAGGCCAGCGTGGTCTACAGACAGGACAGTCTGTAGTTCCAGGACAGTCAGGGCTACACAGAAAAAGCCTGCCTCAAAAAAAAAAAAAAAAAAAAAAAAAAAAAAAAAAAAAACAAAAAAAAAAACAACAACAACAAACAAACAAGAACAGCAAATCAAATAGTGCAGCTCAGAGAGAGATGCATTGAAGGGAAACAGCTGGCCATGTGAATGAGGAAGAAGTCAGAAGCCCTGGTTACCGTTTTCTTTATGGAGTCTAGCAGAAGGAGGGTCTGGGTTCTAAAATGCATGGATTATTTGATGGGTTTCTATTTTGGTTGATAGATTACATCATATTTTTTATTTAAGCTATATGCATCCCTGCACCTGATTTTTAATCACATGTATGCCATTATGCACAGGTATAAGATAATGAATATGGGAGTCTCCCTAAAAGTTCAAATGACACAGTTTGCCTTATTGTGTATGCATGCCAAACTACTTCATGCTAAACCACTTCACCCCCAAACCAGAGTGGCCCTTCTGTTTTTCATATCTGAATACATTTGGAGTATATTTGAATAGTAACTGTCTAAATTTAATTGTTGCTAAGGGCAATGAAACTTATGCTGTTGTTTAAACAGCAGTATATTCATAGCAGGTGGAAGGGTGGAAGCCTGTGGATGCTGGGTACATTGTTCAGGAGTGTGTGTGTGTGTGTGTGTGTGTGTGTGTGTGTGTGTGTGTTACATACTGGTATAGGCAAAGGAGATAAGCTGCCTGGTACATTATTAAAAAGAGGAGGATGTGCACAACCCAATCCAAATAGAGTGCCAGTGCTTACCTACCTTGACGACTGTTCCCTGTAAGATGATATATGACATTGAGACACTTATCAGCTCTCTGCTCTCCTCTGATGCTCTCACAACTCAGTCTGTTCATTTGTACCAGAGCCTTCATTGGCATGTTTTATGTGTGTCCCATTTCCACTAAACCTACATCTGAGTCCTGTACACTTAATAACTCTCACTACTCTTTTGGGGCCTATTTGTTCTTTAGCAACCTTCCCCAACTATAACCCTGAGTTTGTAGGTCTTAGGGTTTTTTTTTTTTTTTTTTTTTTTTTTCGTTTGTTTGTTGGCTTGCATTTTTTTTTCTGAAATAATGGCTGGCCTTGAACTCACTAAGCAACTCTGGGATGACCTTGAATTTCTGATCCTTCTGCCTTTCCTCCCTAGTTATGATATTAGAGGCATGGGACACCATGCTTAGTTTATGGAGTTTTTGGTATGGAATCCAGGTCTTCATGCATGCTAAGCAAACACTCTACCAACCAAGCCACATCCTTATCCCCTGTTTTGTGGTTTGGGGATATAGACTGAGCAATTTGCTTTGCTGAGAATCAAACTCAAGACTCTGTGTGTGTTAAGCAGTCATTATACAGTTTTCTCTCTAACATCCACCTTCACAGTAACTTAAGTTTCATCAGGAGAAAGATAGTATTTATCTTGGCTCTCAATTGATCCTTGGTGATTAGTGCACAATCTGGCTTACAAAAAGCTACCAATTAAAATTTGTTGGTGTGTGTTACAAACACCAACGATCAGATTTTTATTTGGCCTTAACTGTTAGTAAGATGTAATGTAATTAAAAAGCACAGTTCTTGCCCTTCAAGAACTTTACGATCTAGATTAAAAAAAATAAAGGAACGTTTGAGAAATGCCAAATAACAACACTATCGTCAGGTACTAATTATGTAGCCCTCATTGTAAACCAGTTTCCAGTTTAAAAAAAAAGTTACATACTTCAATAATTTCATCCTTGGTTCTCATCTAACTAAAATTATTAGACCAGTTTAAAATAAGGAAAATGAACTGTGGAACAAGAATGTCCTTAGTCAGAGAGCACATGTAAACTAGGTCAGACTAGCCAAAGCATGGTAAGTGCTGGGAATGGAACATACTGAAACCAAAAGAGAGATATTGTGGAGGATGGCTGTCTTCAGGTTAACTCTAATGTAAGTAGAAAAAGTGAGCCATGAGCTAGAATCCGAAAGGAACATGCAGGAACTATTCCATCTGCGAGAAGACCACTTACAAATAGACGCAAGTAGGACACCAAAGATCTATTTTTATATACAATGAACAATAGGTACAATGGACAAACTTTCTTGATCTAAATGACAGACCCAGCATCCAGTCAATCATCAGTTGCTGAGAAAAGTGCTGTGACTGTGGAGGACTGAGAATACCAGTCTAGGATATTTGGGTCAAGACAACACAAAGCAAACATTTTCTGCCATTAGATACCATTTGTATATAAAGAGTTCAGTGTGCCCTGGAAAACTCTGGTTGTACCTTAAGTACACATATCTTCAAGCCATTCATTCTTGTTACCTTTGGATACACTGCTCTATAAGCCAAAGTATATTTTCTAGTTTCTTAGAGACAATTGTTGGTTGAGCTTTGGTTTCCCACCCGTTATATGCTGTCTAGTTGTGTTTGGTCCTTCCTTCTTGCTCTCTGCTTCTTGGCTGTATCCCTTCAATGTTCTTAACCTTGGAATAGCCCCAAGCAATGTGTTTCTTTCGTTGTCCCTAGTTGACTCCAGGGGAATCTTTCTATGAGATCTTCACTTGAAATCTCTTCAAAGAAGAAATAATTGCCCCGAAAACAAAGATAAAGACAAGGTGAAAACTTTGAGAAATGTGGATTTAGCATCTCTTCATCCCATCCCTAATACAGTAGCCATCAGCTTCACGCACTAACACAATTAGCCCAAATCCCATGATTTCACTTTCACAAGGAGACCTAACATACAGCCCTAAAAGTTGTGGTGGTTCTATTTACAATAGTGCTTTAGCAGAAAAAAAGTAATAAATTAAATGATCACAAATGTGCTGGAGGGTTATTCAGTCTTAACATGGTAGACTTAGGATAGACTTCTCATTGTTCCCATTAGTATTTTGAACATTAGATACTGGTGGTTTGTAAAGTTACATTACCTTTTGGAGAAATGTCCCAGTATATATATATATATATATATATATATATATATATATATATATATATATATATATATATCAATTAAAAATGGTATTCATGTTCTGCCAATACACCTTAGTGTGCTACTGCAATTATTTTTAAAATACTGAAATGCCCATTTGACATTTAACAAGAAATGACTTAATTCTTCTTGTTGTTACCTTCATATCTTGTTTTCCTCACACTTTTTTAAATAAAATAATTAATTCATTTTTTTCTTTCCTCTCATCTTTGCTCTCTCAAAGCACTTCCATGTATCCCCCTTGCTCCCTCTAGAAGCCACAGCCTCTTTTGCTTTTGTTGTTATTGTTACACTTATAAATAAGACCTGCTTAGTCCTTTAGGATTGTTTGCATGCCCTTTTTAGGAGATACAATCTCACAGCAGCTTTCCTGATCCTCTGGCTCATATAAACGTCCTGTCCCCTCTTCCATAATGTTCCCTGAGCCTTAGTTGCAGGAGCTGTGTTGGCAATGTATCAGTTAGGACTGGTAACCCTACAATCAATTTGCTATATTTTGACCATCTGCGGTTTTCTGCAATGGTTTCTTTTTGTAACAAAGAGATGTTTCTTTGATGAGGGGTGATAGCTAAACTTATCTGTGAGAATAGGAATTTAGAATGCTTTTGGGAATAATGCTGTTTATTGAAATGATAGTAATAGATCCTCCTCTAAGATCCATGCCCTGAGTGGTTGGCCAGATGTCCGGCATCAGGCATGATTTTCCTCCTTTTGAGCAAGCCTTAAGTCCCGTTAGAGAGCTGTTGCTTACCACCAAGATATGAGCACTACTATTTTACCCTTAAGGTTATCTTTTACCACCATCTTAATATATCTGAAATGATTGCAGAGTTCCTTGTCCCAGTGCTGTAGGCAAGTCCATTTTTCCCTTCATTTTTGTTGCTAGAGAATTTCATACAGGCATCGAATGTGTTTTAATCAAATCTACCCTCATTTCCTATCCTACCATTTTTCTCTCCAAATTTCATGTGTTCTGTTATTTTTTAAAAACAAAAGCAAAAACCAAATGGTTTCACTTAGTGGTGTCTTTCTGTCAATGGGTGTCTTAGTTAGGGTTTCCACTGCTGTGAAGAAACACCATGAAAAGGCAACTTTTATAAAAGACAATATATAATTGAGGCTGGCTTATAGGTTCAAAGGTTCAATCCATTATTATCATGGTGGAAAGTATGGCAGCATCCAGGCAAGACTGGAGCTAGAGAAACCAAAAGTTCTACATATTGATACAAAGGCACCCAGGAGAAGACTGTCTTCCTGGTAGCTAGAAGGAGGGTCTCAAAGCCCACGCCAACAATGAAACACTTCCTCTAACAATGCTATACCTACTCCAACAAGGCCACACCCCCCCAATAGTTCCACTCCCTTGGCCAATCATATTCAAACCACTACATTCCACTCCCAGTAGTACCTTCTACTCTTGACTCTAAAGCCAGAGCCACATGGTGAAGCTGCTGAGTTCTGCTGCTTGCTGCAGCTGGAACATACCCCCCTTGATCTACTGCATTACCACAAGCTTTCATTTTTCAGCTCCTTCACTGCCTAACCTTGCCTATTCTGGAACTTGATCTGTAAATTGACCTTGAAATCATAGACCTGCATGGCTCCGTCTCCTGAATGCTTGGATTAAACAAATAAACCTAAACCTTTCATGATTACTGTGCCTCAAGATCCGGATCAAGAACTGGTATCATCCCATGTTAATTTGACACACAATCATTTCTCCTTATACCCAAATGAAAGCAATAACCAGGTCATAATAGCATAACTATCTGTTCTTCAATTATAAAAACATAAACAATAAGCTTAGGTGGGTAGGATTTTGCTGAAGCCACCACTCCCTTAATCTGTTTATCTCCTTGAATATAGGATTTAGCTCCATGGTATTTCCTGGTGCTCTTTTACTCCTGAACCACATGGTTTTTTGTTTTTGTTTTTTTTTTTCCTTCCTAAGCTTGCTACTTTTGATCAAAATGCTCTTCACAAGAGTAAACCAGAGGACAAAGTCTATGCTGGGATTTTTTGATACTTCCTTTGTCAGTACAATTAATATAAATCCCCTTACCTTAGCCTCAGATAGACTCTTCAGACAAGGGCAAAAAGAAGTCCCATTCTTCACCAAAATATCACAAGAACAGTCTTTAGGCCACATAATAGAGTTCTTCTCCACTGAAATCTCTTGGGCCAGGTCTGCAAAGTTCAAATCTTCCTCAGCACTAATGTCTTTCATATTCCTACGGAGATGGTCCATTAAGCCCCACCTAAAGCATTCTACTGCTTCCCAAATCCACATTCTTCCAAACAAAATCATCGTCAGGCCTACCACAGCAATACCCTAGTCCCTGGTACCAACTTCTCTCTTAGTTAGGGTTTCCATTACTATGAAAAAATGCCATAAACAAGGTAACTCCTATAAAGGACAGTATTTAATTGGAGCTGGCTTGCTATTTCCTCATGGGAAATATGGCAGCATCCAGGCAGGCATGGGGCTGCAGGAGCCAAAAATTCTGCATCTTTATCCAAATGCACGCAGGAAAAGACTGTCTTCCAGGCAGCTAGAAAAGAGGGTCCTAACAACTACTGGCACAGTGACATACGTTCTCCAACAAGGTCACACCTATACCAACAAGGCCACACCTCCTAATAGTGCCACTCCCTGGGCCAAGCAAGTTGAAACCACCAGAGTGGGTGTGGGGCCATGTACTGAAACATGGATAGTCTTTCATGCCTTATATTCCTGAAGAAAAATAACTCTTCCTTCTCTGGTACTCATCAATTGCCAATTGCTCCTTAGCTAGGAAAGGGGCTTTGTGACTACCTCCCTACAATCCCATTCTTAGATTTTTATCCGATTGATTTTGTACAAGTCTTGTACCTGCTTCACTATACGGTGAGGTCATATCTGCAACTGCCCTGTTGTTTCGTAAAAACATTGTTTAATTGTAGTCATCTATTGCCTCTTGCTCTTTCAGCCTCTTCTTCTCAAGCCTTGGGGACGAGAATACTATACTGATCTCTACCTCTGATTTAGAGACAGGAACTCAGCTGTTTCTTATTCTCTTCACATTGATTTCTGTGTTCATTGCCATCTACTGAAAAAAGAAGTTTATCTGATTAGGGCTAAGAGATGCAATTATGTATGAGTATAAGACATTAGGAGTTTAATACTGTCTATAAGCAGAGTAATAGGCCCTAGGGCCTATTACCTCTCTAACCAGAGATACTTTGGCCAACAATGGTGCCATATTATGGAAGAGTGTTTAATGTAGTCAGAAAGTGTTCGTTAGTATCAAAACACCCAGGTCACTATTACACCAATGGGCATGCCTTTGCAGGCCAGTCCTTGTAGCTCATAGAATTTACAGATGGGTAATACCAATGATTACTTTTTCTCTCTGATAGCATGCATAGCACCTTCCATTACTATTAATGCTAGCCAATAAGAGTTAACCCTCTAGGACAGTAACAGTTCAGTTTCTCCACAGCCTATGACTAAGATATTTGCTTTCTTCAGAAAAAGAGTCTTACCATCAAGTTCAATCTAGAGAGTAAACAAATCAGTGGCAACAGGCTGTGATGTTTGGGGTTTCTATGGGAACCCAGTAACAACTCCTAAAAGAGGCAATCCATTCCTTGTTATTTGATTGCTTATGGTGTCTAAGAGGAGCACTGTTCCTTACTATAGGATGACATCACTAAAACCCTTCTTTTATATGTATTAATTTTAGGAAGTGTCTTCTGGAGTAGGCTTCTACAGGCTTTTCCAAGGTCTCTAGTTTTAGCTATCACTCTCCATACTTCCCCTGTTAGCATTCTGTCTAAACTCCACCCCTCAGTTACCTGGCAACAACAAGGTAGGCCTGGCCAACTATAAAAGGGGCTGCTTGCCCTCTCCTCTCTCTCTTGTTCCTTTCTTTCTCTCTTGGACTCTTGCTCCCTTGCTCTTCCCTTCCTCTGACTCTTTTCCCCTCTCCCCATTCCCTTCCCACCTCTCTCTCTCCACATGCTCATGGCTTGCCTTCTCCCTCCTCCTCCTCCTCCTCTTCCTCCTCCTCCTTCTTCTTGTTCCTCTCTCTCTTTCTCTTTCTCTTTCTCTCTCTACTTTTCTCTTCCTCTACTATCCTCTTAACTCCCTTCCCCATGCCCTGAATAAACTCAATACCATCATGTGGCTGGTCCCTCAGGGAAAAGAGATGCCTGGCATGGGCCCACTGAGACACATCCTCTTCCCCTATACTTCACCACACCTCCCTTTCTCTTTATCTTTCATAAACACATCATCCTCTTCTACCCTGGCTCAGAATCCAGCAAAATAAGGAGTGAATATGTGTTACTTAAGACTGTAATTCTGTGAATGATAAAGTATCACAGTCAGCCACTGGATTAGGAAAACTGACTATAACTTCGAGAAATCATTCTAGAGTTTACTCCAAACTATCAGAAAATTCAAATAAGGTTATTTTGAAAGTAGAAAATAACACATTTTAACGTTAATCATTGATATATTTCCCAGGATCCTCATAAAATAACATTTTATAGTATTCCTTTTTTCTATTACTGAGGACTGATGCCAAGTCATGGCCCTTTAGAGGGCAGGAATTCTACCACTGGAGTATGTCTCCAACCTCCAGTATTTAATACACTTTCTCAGTTCACTTGGAAAATACACTCATCATTCCTATGCCTCCATATACCCATTTCCTATAACTCTAAGTATCACATGATTGCTTGCTACAACCAGACTCATATTTAAAGATTAAAATTTAGTGAATTTGTTTTATTCTATATGAGCAACCTGTTCTACCCTTTAACTTTATGTCAGTTTTGGTCTGATACAAGTTTCCCTAATGTTGTATATTATGAAATAAGTATAAAAGTAGAATTTTGAAAGATGGATCTAAAAGAATGCCAAACTTTTTAAAATAACATTTGTAAAAAGCACTTTAGAGTAACTTCAAGTGCCTATATATATATATATATATATATATATATATATATATATATGTACTTAAATAATAAATGTTAAATTAAATAATGTACTTACAAGGATATTAACATATTTAAGTTATATAAGAGTGGTGCATGCTTTTGATCAAAGAATTGGGAGGTGAATATGCTACTTCATTATCCTGTTGCCCTGTATCATCAATAAGGCAGGAGCCTGTGAAGCAGTTCCCCAAAGAGACTATGTAGCATATCTGCCAATCATTCATTCAGAAACTAGTCAATGCCTAATAATCTAAGATTATTCCTTTCCTGTCATGGGACTCTGTTAATCAAGAGACCTTAAAGGCTGTGGTCCAAACTGTAGACATTTTTCCAGAGCCTATCCTTCATCATTTTCTGCAGCCCATCTGTCAGGGTAATATGGTACGCCATTTGTTAACTTCTCCCCCATTTTTTCCCTGATTACGTGGAAGGCACTGTTCTCTATGTCACCTAGTTAAAGTCAGCATGGTATAATAATATAGCTCAATCAGGAAAAAAAAAAGATAAGAATTCAATTTTGACATTAAGTCTTGGGAGAAATATTAGTGATTATTTTGACTGTCTTGGTTTGGCTTCCCACAAAATTGAATCTGAAGATGTACATTGTGTACTTGATGGTGGTAAGAGAAGCACAGATGAGGCATAAAGACATGGAACAGAAAGAAAAGATTCCCAATGGACTGTGTTAGCAAGTAAGGCACTGCCAAGGAGATCTGATGCAGGGTTCTTTTGAGAAATATGTGGGATAGTTTCAGAAGTATATCATGAGGTAGGAACATAATTACCATCTTAACCTCTGGTTCCTTTGGGGTCAATGACAGGCACTTAATGCTCGGCACTTCTATCCAGGGTAGCACTCCCAATCAGTCTCAGAAAGCTCATCTACTAGAATGGACTGGAGCAATCCTGAGAGTAGGCCAGAAGATCACAGTAGGTAGACACAGTCTGCCAAAAAGCTTAGCTAGACATGCCTGGTTTTATTCTATGGACTCTAGCTCTAGAGAAATTTCAGAAGTGGGAAGGAGAATGAGAAAGAGAAGCTAATTGGCTTTAGATCTTTACTCTTACTATTTTCCTACTAAGAGTATATACCAATAGTCAAAAATTGGATTGAGTTTGAACATACAATAATAGAGACATGAGTAAAATAACTGTTGTATTCATGTGCTTCATTACTCAGAAGTAATCTATATAGTTGAAATTTTTAGAAGAAAAACAAAACAAAACAAAAAACAAGCAAACAAGAGAAAAAAAGCAAGCACACAAAATGGAATCTCATAAATCAACCTCTATTCTTTGCATATTTGTTGGATGGATTTTTGTGGGCCTGTCCCAATATGAGTACCAAAGCTGTGGTCAAAAAAAGATGCCCAACTCCTCGAAGTTCACATAGAATTAATAACTCCCACAAAGATCCCCTGTTCTTAGTGCAGTCTTCAAACATCACTTTCCATCATTTTGGAAAGATGAGTTAGGATCAAACAGGGTGGGCTAGCCTTTAACAGCTGACCATCTATCTCTCTAGTTCAAGTTTTTGAAAATTCTAGAAAATCTCTCATTATGAATAACCTCTCCACTTGCCTTTTAAGTCTCGGAAACATCAGGAGACATCAGTTAATGCATTTGTGAATGTGGACACAGATTTTATGAACTGTTGTTAAAATAAGACAACTGAGAAAGAACCCACTGCCCAAAGATAACTATGAAAGCTCTGTCATTCTTCTACAGGTGGAGTCGTCTTGGTCCAATCACAATATCACTTCTATTGCCTTACACTAGTAGATGAACTTTTTTTTCTTAACTGGAAAACCAATTTTATGCACTTATAACTTACAACCTGAAATTCTATAAATCCAGTAGCCAGCTTTCAGTTAGCATAACAGATACCTGAGATCATCAACTTAGTAAGAGAAAAGGTTTCTTGTCTGTCTGTTTTTGTTTTGTTTTGTTTTTCCATAGTCTCAGTAGTTTCAGTCCCTCATCAGTGGCATCACTGCCTTTGAAACTGTAGCAAAGCACTCCATTATTTCTGGAATATGTTGTAGAGAAAGGCTATTCACCAGTTTGAAAAGAGAAGAAGGGAACTGTCGGGGTCTCATATTTCCCTTTAAGAAGTACACTCCCAATGACCTGAAACCTCCATTCCTAGAAAATTCCAGTATTTATCAATAATGTCAAGACCAAGTCTTTACATACCCCATTTGGGCCTTTGGAGGACATTTTCAATCTGAACTGTAGCATACATTGAATTTGTAGCATGATTAAGTCAAGAAAAATCACATCTACAGATATCACATCTACAGGTACCTCAGATACCGTTTCTTTAAAATACCTTTTAAAATCTACTTGTTTACTGATTTTAAAATTAGTTGACTACCTTGTCTGTGAATATTGCATCTGCCTATTCAAGTAAATTGGCATCAAAACTCACTTCTCTTGGCATTCTTTCTAGTACTCATAACAATTATTTCTGTAGCATTTACATTTTACTAGGTACTATAAGAAATCTAGAGGTAAATTATTTTCAAGGATATGCATAGATTGTATATATATTGACAATCTGTTGACTTCGGTACTGGGGGTGGGGGGTAGTTTCCAGGAAGGAAATCATCCTATGAGAATACCCAAAAGCAATAGTAAATATCATGCTTTTCTTAACTAGACATGCCATGTTGTACAATAGATTCTTTATGTCAATGTACTACCTTGCAGAATTCCAACTCTATTCACACTGAGAGCCTTTACTATATCTCATGCCTGAGGCCAAGCCAGATTTGCTTTTTTAATAAAGTCAAGAAGGCCTGCAGTATTACACCTTGCAAGATGGAGAAAGTTAAGGTCAGAAAAAGGAGGTCAAGGATACTGTAGCAACTGAAGCACAGGCAACCAAAAATAAGAGCAGATTTTCCTTTGTTTACATTGCCAAAGGGGAAAAATTAACTTGATGGAAAGGGTAATTAAGCATTTCTTTTCCATCATGGTCCATCTCAACTTTGCATCCAGCTGTTCTGTTCTGCATTGTGATAGTTCTTGGTCCAGATGCTCAGGTAAAGGAAGGAGAAAATGGCTCTAGTGCCATGCTACAGTGCTTGCCACTATTAGCCCTTATTTTATTAGTAAAGAGGGAAGATGAAGGCAGTACTCGAATGGTAGCATAGAGGTATTGTCTGACCAATATGTTTTGATTAAACACATACAATAGCATTGTAAAGTAACTTCAAAAGATTATGAAACATTCTCCATTTCAATGTGCAGAACCTGATACTTTGTAAGGTGAATAGATTTCTATAGAGTTATAAAAGTTATAGTTCTAAGTTCAGAGTCATAGTCTTCTGTTAGTATTTATCCATCAAAATGATTGATTTTCTAACATGCTTAAATTTTCAATAACCTACAGAATGATTTCTATTACAATAAAGGGATGCTCAAACTATTTTCAATAAGTTCCCTGGCATTTAGAAAGTATTTTATAATAGAAGTTGAATTAGTTGTGTATGATACTAGTTTCCTAAAATAATTCAAGGGCTATTATAGCCTGAATTCCAAATCTCTAGGAAGTATTGGCCACCTTTTAATGGGAGTTAACGAGAGCATAATGAAGACAAATGAGCAGCCATAGCTCATTTGGGCCTCCAGATACCTAGAGCCATGTCCTGTTTGAGGATCTGGATGTGTTTTAGGTAAATATAGTTCATCCTTGTATATCCAGCCTCACTGGGACCAGCCACTGCCCCTCATCCATGGCTGAATGCTGGAGGAATGGATGGTTATGTACATCCTTCATACATAAGTAACTGTTTCCACATCCATGAGAGCACAAACAGCCACTAGACTTTAGTTCACTGTGAACAAGCATCCTGGTCAAATGGAGAGCAAATTACCTTCTTCCTAATTGCTTCACATAACCAAAGAAAATCCCAGTGAACTGGACTGGCTAAATGTTTGACTTGGCTAAGTTAACCCAAATTATAGGACTCAAAAACAAAAATAAAAACAAATCCAGTGGATTGTTTGTGTTACTTTTGCACCAAGCTCTAGTTCATGGTAGAGATTTATACATTTCTGATGTCCAACATTTATTTTATAAAAAACCCTATTAAAGAATCTACACCAAAAATGATGGCCTGCCATTAGTTTAATGATAGTTCAGGGCTCCTACTCTTGCTAGATGCAGTTTGTAGACGTCTACCTTGGGAGTGTCTTCAGAGACAGTTAATCATCTGTTGTCTTATTCTGAAGTTCTGGGAAGAAAAATGTGCAGGTACCAAGGGACAATTGCATATCATGCATTGTTATTAGCGGTTGTCACTATGTAAAAATAGACTTTTTAACATATTTCCAAAGCCGTTTACATTCTTAGCTGTGGTCCCTCTCTGTGGCCAATTTTTTTTTTAATGCTGTCAAATGTAGCATTTCATATGATTCCTTGCAATGTTATCTTGGCATAAAACATTTTGGTTTAGGTTTTGTTTCTTTTTTTCGTGTCCCCTCACCCCCAACCAATTGGGTCTTCTGCACTTATTAGATACATCTCAGTTTCTTAAATTTCTTTTAAAAATACAGTCCTGAAAATCTTTTAGAGAGCCACAGCATCATGAACTTTAGTATATTAATTTTTGTAACTATGTTTTTAATCCTTCTAGGGTCATATATCCCTGTGAGAATGTAATAAACACTCTCTCATTTGAAAAAAAAAAAAGATGAACATATGAACATGTTCTTTAGTGTATCATTTTGTGAATATAGTCACTAGAGTAGATCCAGAGATCTCCAGGCTACTACTATTTTTACTGAAGCAATCTCATGTTAAAAGCAAGTATTTGCATGGATTTATACTTAAGATAATTTTTAGGAAAATTCAAAAATATAAAAATGTACCATTTGTCATCATAAGTTTAACCCAACCAAGTTTATTCCTCATTGAAGTATACAGTGATATTAAATGACTATTTCTTTTTTTTTTTTTTCTTTTTTGGTTTTTTTCAAGACAGGGTTTCTGTGTATATCCCTGGCTGTCCTGGAACTCACTTTGTAGACCAGGCTGGCCTCAAACTCAGAAATCCACCTGTCTCTGCCTCAGGAGTGCTGGGATTAAAGGCGTGTGCCACCACACCCGGCTATAAATGACTATTTCTTAAATTTCCCCCGCTTTATGGAATTTCTCATCCCACTTTAATCAATTTTAAATATTCTTTTAAATCTTTTTTACGTTTCTAAATGAGATTTTGAAAAACTTATGAAAGTACTTCTTAAAATTCTTATTAATCTTAAAAGCACATCTATGTGTTTGAATATTTGATTTAATATTTGCATTTGAAAAAATTCTTAAATATGACATTGACCTTACGGATTTTGAAAGTCAGAATCTCTATATAAATTTAATTCCAGTTTCTACTATTAGAAAAAAATGACTGAACCTGAGAATTGGGTGATAACTGTTTTACATTTTTAATATTACTGAATGATAATTTTTAGAATTAGAAAAATTACAACTTCAATGTTGCAGAAGAGCACAGCATATACAAGCCCAGTTTCCAAGGTGATTTGTGAAATTTGCAGAAGGATAAGCAACCCTTTCCTTACCATATGCAATGCTTCCTAGCCTGTTTAGCTGGACAACATAGATGGTCATAAGTAAAATAGATTCTAAACAAAACCAATGCATTTCTTGTAATTCTGGAGATTACAAAATCCAAGACCAAGGCATTGGCTGAATCCCTGACTGCTGATTTCCACCTTCTATCCACAAATAGACTCTCTGTGCTATGTCCTTACATGAGAAGGAAGTGAGATGTGTCTCTCAGTCCTCTTTTGTAAAGGTACCTAGTCTACCACCAGGGCCAACTCCCCTGGCCAGGCCCTCTCCGTGATGCCTTCTCTATACGGCTTAGAATTTTGTCATTTGAGTTTGGGGTAGAGATACAACATTAAGACCATAACAACTAGATAATATTCTCCCTTTCCCTACAAAGGATAATTTCATATACATATTAAAATGTGTCTTCCATGGGACTGGAGAGATGGCTCAGTAGTTAAGAACAGTGGCTTTTCCAGAGGTCCTGAGTTCAATTCCCAGCAACTACATAGTGGCTCACAACCATCTGTAATGGGGTCTGATGGCCTCTTCTGGTGTCCATGAAGATGGCATACTCATAAACACAAAACAAATAAATAAATATTTAAAATATGTCTTCCATTTTTCACTTAAGCAGAAAAGCTGCACTGTCACTTAAAATCCTTAAGTATGATATAATAGGGGCCATGATTTAAAACACATGGAATCAACCCCAGTGTTGCTAGTTTGTGAGGCTGGAAATTCAAGCTGTATTTAGTAGAATGACTTCTGTAGAAACAGTCTTCCATAGCTCCCTGGGTATTTGTGACTACTGTCTTGGGCATAGAGTTCTCATACTGCTTTGGGGAGATAAGTTTTACATCTGAGAAGTATACTATGAAATTTTTATTATCACATAAAATGTGCATTTGTGTATACACATAGATATATTCCAATAACATATCTCTAAGTTTTATTTTCTTTCATGTATTTCATACCTAACATCAGATATGCCTTAGAATTTATAACATGCTGTACTTATTTGGTAGCATTAAATAATTTTGAAGTTAACGGTTGGTTGTATCGTGACTATGCTGAGATATACTCCATAGATTATAAAAGACAGTGTAGAGTTTGTAAGCTCAGAGTTACTTCAGTAATTTTAAATCAACTCCCCAAAGAAGTAAAAAATAAAGCAAAGTATAATGTATTTTACTTTATACAATGTATAAACAAAGATCCATGGCCGTGTCTCAATACAGATTTACTTAGGGCCTTTGAAATTGGAATTTTACATACTTTAAAAAAGTATCATAGCATATCATTATCTTGTTTTCAACCATAAAAATCATCCATAGCATAAGGTCATACCAAAATAGGTGATGCTCTGTCTTGACCCTCAGGCTATAGTCTTCTCACCCCTGAATAAGAAGATATACTATTGCTTTGTGTCTTAACCCAGGCCTATGATCCTAGCACCAATGAGGCTGAGACAGGAGACTTGACAGTTCAGACCTTACTAAACTACAAAGGAAAAACTTGTTCCAAAACAAAACAAAACCGAAAACAAGAAAACGAATGCATTCTTAGCATCACTTTTAAAAATTCCTTTTTGGCTTTGGGCCAGAGCATCATTTTCTATCAAAGCTGGCCTGGAACTTATCCATAGCCTTTTCCTTGTGGGGCTGTGGGTGTTGGGGAAAGAGGGGAGTGGGAGGGTGCCTGAGTTCCTCCAGAGTTCCAGTGCTCTGGGCAGACAGACACGGGAGGACTGTGCATGCTTTCCATCCGACCCCAGGTGGGCATCTGGCTGTGTTAGGCCACTGACCCCACGCGGTGGGTGGTGGACAAGGGGCAGCCCCAGTACCAGGTTCTCAGTCTCCGGCATCTCATGCTGGATACTGCAGAGGAGCTGAGAACAGAATAGGGGCTGCGGGGCAGCACTAGGTCCAGAGATAAGGGAAGAGAGGAGAGGGCAGGAGAAGAGGGGGGCACTGGGTGGTTCCCACACAGGCTAGAGTCCTTAGTCCAGTCTGGTGGGAGGTTAGACACTGCTCGTTAGGAGAAAGCCTATCCCATAGTTCAAGCATGGTGGGCCTTCATGATCAGAGATGGTCTATGGTTTTAGAGCTTCATTGTAGAAAGGCAGGGGGAAAGAGAGAAGATAGGAAGAGAGAGACAGGCCATGGCCACCTACAGGGGGAAAAGAGAAAAAGAGAGCTAGAGAGTAAGAAAGGTGAAAGCTTAAGAGAGAGAGAGGGGTGGGGCCAAGCAGCCCCTCTTATAGTGCTCTAGGCTATCTTGCTATTGCTAGGTAACTGTGGGAAGGAGTCTAGCCAGAATGCCAGAAACTTGGGACATTGTCTATGTGACTTATAGTCACATGCCTCTCCTGTGGGGGCTGTGGGGGTGGTAACTTCAACTTGAGCCAGGGGTCCAGAAGACATGATGGAACGCCTTCCATCCCATGTTCGTGGAAATTACCAGCCACCAGGTCCCACTGGGGTTCAAGACCTCAGCTCGACTGGAGACCAGGCTGTCTGTGCATAGCCCATTGCCCTGCACTCCCTCTTTTCCCAGGTTCCAGAGAGCCAGCTTTTCAGGCCTTAGGCACCACACCCGGCTTATAAAGTCCTCCATGGAAGCTGTTAACTGACCCATGTCGGACATCAGAGGGAGAAATCCTGGTAGAAGCAATATAGTGAAAAACGGTTTGCTGTTGTAGGCTTCTCCTCCCAAACCACCATGAGCACACCGATGAGACCAAGGACTGCAATGGGCACTAAGGACACAGATATGCAGGCTATAATTGGACTTCAGCTAGCCAGTGTATTTGTTTTACAAGGACCATAGCGCCAAAAGCACCCAGCAGCACTCGGTCGTAGAAGGATATGAGGTCTCACAATGCAAGTCTAGAAAAATTCTGGATTCCCTAGGTCAGACTCCTGTCATTCCTAACTTTCACTTTGTTCTCACACTTTTGTAATTATGACTCACTCACAATTAAATGTGGTAAATAATATGAGAAAAAGATCACACACATACACAGGCATGCACAGTAGATAGGTCAGGACTGTGGAAACAGGGAGAGTATAGTGACTAAGTTCTCAAATGCTTTTCATTTACTTTATATAAATCATCCTATTATAAGCTTATGAACTCAAACTCATAATCTAATCATCTAAAAGACATTCCTTATCTGGGTGTGAAGGTATCACTGGAATCTCGGTCCTCAGAAGGAAGAGGCAGGGGGATTATGGGTTCCAGCCCAGCCTGGGTTCCATAGTAAAAATTGAACTAAAAAACACCAAGAAAAATACAAATGAACAAACTATTAGACAATTGAGGGTAACCTTTGGTACAATATGTAGTTACTATTCTGTATAAATTAACATACTTCAAATATACATGAATCTTGGATAGTGTTAATGCTGAAAGAAATGAAAGTTGTGTGAAATTACTTAAGTTATTATATATCCTTTAAACTAGAAAACTAAAACACTCTCTTATGCTGACACAGATTCTTTTAACAATTTTTTTAATTCTTGGTGTTAATGTGGAAAAAGGCATTTGAAGGCTTTCTTTCAATCTTTTCAGTGTTATCACCAACATTAAAAAGTATATTTTAGTGGAGTTGGTTTTGCCGTTTTTGACATGCAAGAGATAACAATTTTAGGAAATGTGTCTTGTGCTCAATTTGGCTTCCAGTTTCTGACTTTTAAACTTATTGTCAGGCTCAGAAAGAACTGAGAAGCAGTGGAGAGGATTAAGCACTTGCCCTGGGGGGGAATTATTTGCAGTTAATTAAAGCTGCACACTCCGGTGTATACTTGATTTATTGGTTATTAAAGCCGAGTCATATGGTAACTACCCAGGTTTCTCACTTGTCCGTCAAATGTTGCTTGTGGCAGGCTGAAGAAACACGCTTCTCATAATAATCGAAACCCATGATGTTTGATGCTATCCTCCAGTTTAGAGAAGCAGGGGAGGGTGGAAGAGAGGAGACAGGGAAGGGGAGCCAACAAACAAAATTTTATTTTAGTTTCTGTCTGACTTTGTTGTGTCAAAGCTTTAGAACACAAACGCAAAGAAACAATTGAGAGGAATTACATGAGGTTTGATGGCTTCAGTTTTCTTCCCAGCTGCATGCTGACAAGGTCAGCTAGGGATATGAAGAGATCTTGAATATTGTCCCTTTGGGCTATGTAAGAAAGGCATACTAGACTATAAGTTTCATGAAGGCAAACATCTATTCCCTGTTGGGTTCCCAAGGATAGAATAGTATCTGCCATGTAGTTAGCCCTCAACAAGTACTTGTAAAATGAGTGAAAGGCCTACTTCTGTATGGCTGCTCAACTATTGATAGGTGGGCAAGGCCTTTTTTCAAGATCCTCCAGAGAAGGCACAACATCCATCCTTTTTGATTTGCAGAAGTTCTTTATGACAGCATCTTTTGAGCAATGTTAGTTGTTCTATAATATAAGCTGTAACATTAAAATTGGGCATGTAGGGGCTGGCAAGAAGACTTACCAGGAAAAGGGGCCTAGCACCAAGTACACACACACACACACACACACACACACACACACACACACACACACACGTAAAATGAAATAAACAATATTTTTGAGTGAATATATATTGATTGAATATTTCAAGGGGTACTTGAGAGTGAGAATCACTTTGCACAAAACAGAAGCTCTGCATCCCCACTTTGCCCTTGTCAACTGTTTTGAGACCTTGGGAGGACATTGTTTGTGATTAGATTTCCAAGATTCAATATCTGATTTTTCTGGGGACTTGGCACTCACATATGTGTGTAGCTAGAACATTGGGGCTATTGAAACCATTAAAATTGGGTAATCCTGTAACCCGCTCTAGTTTGCCCTTCTTTCATGGCCATTATTTCTGAGACATTTCTGGTACATGAAGCCTGCTGTATGCTATCTTCTCAGCGGTAAAGATACCTCCTTTACTTTTCTCTGCTTTTGAAGCTTTGTACCGCTTTCTTGGGCAGTATTTTAAGAAACTAGTCTTTGATGGTGAAAATATTTGTGTTCTAATGGTTACAGTCTGAAATAATTAAGTGTATTGCCTTAAATATAAATCCACTGGGTTAGCAATAAAACGATGATCAAAGTCCCAGTTTTTTTGTTTGTTTGTTTGTTTGTTTGTTTGTTTGTTAGCAGATTCTGCAAAGGATGACAATACTATAAAAGACAGTGACATGACCAATCATTCTGTGTGTGACCAAGAACTTCCCAATGGTAAGTTGTACAGTCTTTTTTTTTTTTTTTCAAGTTTTTTTTTTCCTATTAAGGAGTATTAGCTATTAAAGTTGGGTGTGGATTCTTCTAGAAGAGTAGAATTCTGATGCTATTTTCTTACACTAGCATCTTGGTGCCATATCGTTGCATGGAATGTCCTCGATCCATGTCGCTCATTATTTTTGAGCCAGGCTAGTGTCATTCAGTGTCATTGTTACCTGCCAGGATTGCATAAGTAATAGTTTTGAAACAATTGAAATGAATATACAACAAAAATGAGAACAAATATGAGACATATGGAGAATAAGCCCAGGAAACTAAATCTCCATATCCATATCCTTGGAATATCAAGAAGAGTAAACAGAGCCTGCAGAAATAAAGCAATCTGTAGAAAAATAATAGACAGAAAAAATAATGTTTTCCTAATGCAAACCAGTGTTTATGCCCAGAATGTAAGAGTATATGTTATATTTATATGCAAAGGTAATAAAAACTCAAATAAGAATAGACACCTCCATAGCCTCATGTAATTTCTAAAGATTGGTAGCTAAGAAAGGCTTGTAAAGTATACAAGAAAGACAAAATCAGTGTAAGCAATATTACCAGAGCCACACTGGCCTTAGTCTGATCCTTGTCCAAACTGCTGGGGAAAGCCAGAGGGGCTGAGCTGTTTAGGACCCCATTTCTGCACCACATATTCTCAAGTAATAGTTTCTTGGGACTACAAAGACTTAGAAAAAGTGCCATCAAGGCATGACTTTGAAGAACTGAACCAAAGGCTTCTTTGCAGTTGTTTAGATCTGACAATCTAAGTTCAGAAAGGGAAACAAAATTCATACTGAGGAAGGCACGACTGGAAGGCTCTGAGTGGTAAAGTTCAAGCTAAACATATGAAAACTGCTAAAGATCATCAGTTTTTAGTATCAAACTTTATAACCAATTATCTTTTTAACTTCAAAAGTATATAGTGTTTAAAAGTGACAAAGATTATTCCTACTCTTACCAATTAAAGTCAAAATAACTTGGGACATTTCTCTCATTAGTATCATCTTGCCAACCTAAGCAAAAAAAAAAAAAAATACATATGCTGTATTAGTTGGTTATCTTATGTTTCATGTAATCCTGTTTTATTATATATGAGCTACATATATAATATAAATATCAACACTAGATAGATAGATAGATAGATAGATAGATAGATAGATAGATGTAGAGTTCATATGTATACACACATATGAGAATAAGAAAGAAGCTATTAAAAGTGTTAAAGGGTTAACAGGACAATAAAGAATTGACAGGCTATGTCCAGGAGAAGGTGACTCTCTGGATAGTGAGCCCAAAGTTAAAACTGCATTTGTCTTAGGTAATTTACTGTTTCAGCAAAAAATGTCTGAAATCATGTTGCCAAAAAGACAGGAACTCTTACAGTGTTCAAGGGTTGTGAGTTGAAAGCCCAAAGCCAAACACTGGCAAGACAGTGAGCCAGCTAAGGGTCTGATTTCTGAAGCATGGTACTCACTTTCAAATTACCTCCATTCCCAAAGTAAATTAATACCAGTCCAACTTCCAGGTCTCCCAGACATCTGAGAAAAACACACATGATCTAATAACAAGAGCAAAGAAATGGCCTTATCCAAATCAAACAACGTTTATAAATATTTACTGAAATACAATATCAAGTACATACATGCAAAAAAAGACTCAACCAAACAGATGAAAGGAAGCAAGGTAGTCAAGATGCAGAAATGAGAGAAGTCAGTCTACAGTGGCTGAACATATTGCTGATAAGAACAAAGTAGAAAACAATGGCACTGAGGACTGGAGAGATGGCTCAGTGATTAAAAGACCTGGCTGCTCTTTCAGAGGACCTGGGTCCAAATTCCCAGTGTCCACAAGGCAGCTCACAACTGTCTGTAACTTCAGTTCTGAGGGATCTGACACCCTTACATGGTGTCAGATAAACTGTTCCAGACATACATGCAAGCAAAACACCAACACACATAAATTAGAAATAAATAAGACATATAGCCCTGGCTGTCCTGGAACTCATTTTGTAGACCAGGCTTGTCTCAAACTCAGAAATCCGCCTGCCTCTGCCTCAATAAAACATTTTTTTTTTAATGCTGACACTGTATATTCATAAAGTAATGATTGGCAAGACTGGAATTTTTACCTGAGAAACATTATTGAAAACAAAGATAAGAAAGAAAAATCCAGCCCAGAAACAAAACCTGTGCTAACTCAAGTTAACTCAATGAACACAATCATATTCTAACAGTATACTAGACACATGAAAGATAGTTTGTGAACGACAGGTTAGATATGAGAAATCTATCCAAATTAAAAATAGTAAACAGAAAATAAGATCACAAACACTAAGTATGGGAAAGTTACTTATTACATAATGCCAAAGTATATCATGAATTGGAGTACAAATTGATCAGCACCATTATTTGAATGAATTATGTGAGCAACTTTCTATATCGATGAAAGATATCGTGGGCCAAATTTCATCAAAAGTTTTGAACTCCAAGCAGAACAAATGAAAGTAAATCCACAGCTAGGCCCATCACAGTGAAACTGCTGAAATGGCCAAATTTCTTCAAATCGTGTGTGCTTCAAGTGGAATAAATAGAAATAAATCTACAGTGAGTCCAATCACAACAAAACTGCTGAATTCCAAGGGTAAAAAGAACATCTAAAAAGTAGAAATGTCTAAAAAAGTAGTCATCATGAAAAAACTTTCCCAAGAGATGAGTTTCCAGTCGATGCAGTGGAAATGCAAAGAGGATGCAACCAAGAAACAGTCGGCGAGGAACTGGAAACCTTAGGAAAAGCGTGTTCTAAGAATAGGGACTAATTAAGGCTATTTTACAGGGGATAAAAAGAGGGTCCAGGTAGAAAGTTAGAGATACATGAAAAAATCAAGAGGAAAGCAAATTAAATATAAGCCTTGTTTATTCTCTTGGAAGATGGGAGTAATTAATTTTTGTTTGTTTGTTTCCTGTTGTCACAGAGAGTAAAGGGGCTAATAAGGAAGTCTCAGTGGCCTTCAAAAGTCAGAAAGGGAAGTGAGCCCTGTGTCAGATGATTGCCTGAAGGATTTCCATGCCATGGCCCCAAGGGAAAGGGTTCAGGCAGAGGTTCAATGGGCTCCTTGCATAGTGGACACAGAACTGAAAATCATAAAAGCTAAAGTATGTGGACTTGCTGGTCAGCATCATGGAAGGATGACGCCTCCGCAGATTGAGGCCAGTTGAACTTGTGTCAAGGAGAATTACCCAAGCTCAGATAAAAGATGCTAAAGATTTCATGGTGTTGATTGGGCTTCAGTGATTGGGGTGGACTTGTTGCCTGGGAGGGAGCATGTCAGGGCTTCTAAACTGCATAGTTCTAAAAATATGTAGCTTGTATGTGTGTTTTAGAGGTTACCTTGAGTTTTTTATATATATATCTTTGGGTTTTGTTGTTGTTGTTATTGTTGTCTTTGCTTTTATACACATTTGCTTCCATTTTAAAAACTGATTAAATGAAGAAGAAAGAGAGAAAGAGAGAAAGAGAGAAAGAAAGAGAGAAAGAAAGAGAGAAAGAAAGAAAGAAAGAAAGAAAGAAAGAAAGAAAGAAAGAAAGAAAGAAAGAAAGAAAAAGAGAGGAAGGAAGGAAGGAAGGAAGGAAGGAAGGAAGGAAGGAAGGAAGGAAGGAAGGAAGGAAGGAAGGAAGGAACCAAGCAAGAAGAGGAATGAATTGTTTATTTTGTCTTTTGATCATGTGGTACTCATAGTTTCGGTGATTCTAGAACATACAATGTAGCCTAAGGTAGCCTCTTATTTGTGGCAATCCTTCTCCTCCAGCCTTCCACTGTTGGCATTATAAGCATTGATCACCATGAATTATTAGTGGTGGACTACCACACAAAGGTTTTGTATGCCACAGTGCCCAAGATTGGCACATAAGGCTAACATCTATAGAGGTAATACCCAAATTTAAAATTCTATGTTATATTTCTAAGAATATAAATTCCATTTAAGAATATTCTTGAAAGTTCATCCTAATTGTGATGGTATGTACCTGTATTCATTGTGGTGGTAGATATCTGTAGTCTTTTTACTGAGGATGGTGAGACCTGAAGATTACAAGTTCAAACTGGGCAATAGAATAAGCCTCTATCTCAAAATACACACTCAAACCAAATTGTACAATAGTCACAAATAGAATTAAAAGAAGGCATCTTACTTTTGTGATTTTTTGCAAGCACATTCTGAACACTAAAGTATATTCAATAATTCATATAATAATAAATGTAAGTAACATTGTAATGAATGTATACTGTGTCAAATGATGGGTCTGAAATACAAACAAGTAGGCATGAATGTATAACTAGGTTATTTTATCAAGTCTAAGAATCAAAATAATTTAGTTAAATTCAATAAAATTGTTAAGGCTTAAAAAGATAGAGTCAGGAAAAGGAAAGGTATATTTGGAAAATAAACATCAAACAAGAACAGGAAAGACGGATTTGAAACCTAGCTAGCCAAAATTCTCAAAGAAGAAAGCGTTAGTCACTTTATACCAATGAAATTTTGAGTTCCTCATTGAATATAACGGTGATGGGTCTTAATGTGTCAGAAGCCAAGGCAAGCCACAATACAAATCAAAACCTATTGGAAATACAGCAGGGAATTCACAGATACAATATGGTCAGCAATGATGGAACAAATAGACCAAGAATAACATAGAATGATTTTAGAATGTGATTAACAGTGCAGTCCTGCTGCAGGAGATGACAGGTAGATCAATAAAACAGACTAACGAGTCTAGAAGTAGGACCAAGTACACATGCTGGCTGGCACTTCAAAGACAGATGGCTCAGTAAGTGACCTTAAGACAACTACTTGGACATCTACGAGGGAAGAGGGAGGATGAACTGTATCTCATCTTCAATCTTTCCCCTGACATCAACTCCAGCAGGAGGAAAGATGAAATATAAAAGTGATATAAAGTATTAGAATAAAAGAAACAAAACTTATTCAACACTAAAAAGAGTGAACTATTAAGACATAAGAAGAGAGAGAAGAAATTTAGATGCATATTATTAAGTGAAAGAGGGCAATCGGGAAAAAATATTGGCTATATGAGTCCAGTTATATGACATTCAGACAGAAGCACAAAGACTGTAACGATCATTGGCTGCTAAGAGCAAAGTGGGTGCAACGAAGATGACTAAGAAGGAGACAGAGGAACCCAAGGACACTGAAAATACCCTCAATGACATTATGGTGGCATCTGTTACTGTGCATTAAGCCCACCTGGTGAAACGTGTAACACCCAAATGAACCCCAGTGTGAGAAAGCACTGTGTTAATACCAGTTAGCAAATAAACCACTCAGATTGTGAACACAGACCCTTGGGTAAGCAAAAAGGCTTCCATCAGGAGTAGGGAGCATATGGTATATTTCTGTACCTTGCTTTTAATTTTTCTTTGAACCTAAAGCATCTATAAAAAATAACCTTAAAATATCTTTGGTTTTCACACACATAATTTTGTGTGAATGACAAAATAAAGACATATTGGATGAATTTTTAATGTATGGATGTATGCGCATGTCTGCATATGTCAGAAATAAAGGTGAGTTACTATGTCTGATTATATAAATTTGATAAATCTGATGTGATATGTAAAAATCAAGTCCGGTTCTAAATGATATCTACTCGAAGCTTAGTCTCATCTAAATGATAAATATGTAATATTCTTAATTTAGAAAAAGTAACTCACATATCAATAAGATAAACAAAAAGTCAAGAACAAAATATAGTATCCCAAGAGGAAAATGAGTAAGACTCAGTTATTCAACCTTAGTTAATAAGATATGAAAAATAGATGACCTTATTTCTTTACTGTTTAAAAGAAGAAACATAAAACAGGAATAATCTACCATCTCTTTTTAAATAATTGAAAACATATGAAATTAATTGAAATACTTTTTGAACAGACTCATTCACTATTAATGAAAGGCCATCAATTTATCACCAATAGTTTTGATATAACATATTTAAAACACAGAGAGATGTTTATTCATAAATTATCCATTACAATATGGCATTTAATAGTACAGGCAAAAACATTTAAAGCACCCCAAAAATTAATCCATCACAACGTGGAATATTATATACCTTTTAACATACAGTTTTGAAAAGGTAGATGATTTTAGAAAAATATGAAGATCAGGAAATAAAGGATAAATTCATTTTGACCACAAGATGTATTTATAAAGCTACACATATGCACCTACACAGATAAGCCAAAATATGCATATGCATTGCATATTTGTTTATATGTGTGTGTGTGTGTGTGTGTGTGTGTGTGTGTGTGTGTACACAGGAGAAAGCTACCAACTCACAATTATAAAAGTGACCATACCTGTCTTTGTAAAATCATACACAATTCTCAATACATACAGGTATTGTGTCCACAGTGAAATTGCAGTTGTAACTACAAGGAAAATTATTTTACAAGTGATTTACATTAGAAGAGTCAGTTTTATGGGCCCTACAGGAGTACCAAGGATGTTTAGGGGATAATCAAATTCTTGTTAGTATATTTTCATCTTTAGCTTTTAATCTGGGGCATTTGGACATGGCAAAGACTCAATGTTAAATATTAGCAGCAATTTTCAAATTGAACAAAAAGACATAATTTTGTTAAGACAAATGTCAAAGAATCAAAGTCTCTATTCCTAGAAAAATCTGAGCATCTAGTAGCCTGCAAACCATGCAGCTGTATTGTTGCCTTTGTCCTCAAACAGTCTGTTTACACAGTCAGTTTAGGTTTAGCCCCTAGAAATGCTTCAAATCCAGACTGATGTCCCCAGACCAATTTTTATGCAAATTAACCAAAGCTAAAGCATTAGCTTGAGCCAAACTTAATTATCAGGGCTTCAAAAAACAATCATGTGATCCATTTCTGAAGAAAGGTGAATGGAATTGTGGATTATCTGTTCTAATGCCTCTCCTGTTAGTATGGATGGTTGAGTTTGCTGTATGAAAAATATATACATAAACTATGAAATCCTTTGTGTTCTTTTGTCTCCTCTGCCAGGAGGATTAGGTCAGAGGGCTGTGGGGATTCTACTACATTGAATGTAAGACAAACAAAGCTGGCCCCATGGGGCCAAGAAAGCAGGAAGAAACGCTGGGCCTGAGTGGCTGGGAACACAGCGGTTGCTCTTCAACACAGGGACCAGGTGCAGGGTGCAGGAGCTCACACATATTCTTGCCTTTAGAATGTCAGATCCTGGCGGGCTCTGGATTGAGCAAACGGTATCATTCTTAAATTTCAAAGCTGGAGATTTTATGTCACCTTCAATTTTCACACCACATTTCAGTGGGGAGAAATGAGAACACAAAAGAAAGTATAGATTTCTATTCAGGAAATGAGTGCCAAAATAAACTATGCACTCAGGTGAAACTGTCCAAGAATAGAGACAAATGAAGAAGGCAGGGGAGAAAAATATTCCCTCCAAAGCCCTGAAATAACCTTTCAGCTTGTCAGTGAAGGTCAGGCCTTGTAGTCAAGACAACCTTGCTGTTTGTCTAGAGCTGCCCATCCCCTCTCTGCTCCCACCTCCACCCCTATCCACACTCAGACAGACCTAACCTTTTCAACAGTGCCTGGCTCTATGGAACAGTGGTCATCCAGTATTGAAGTCAGTGCAGCATGGAGACCCTCAGCAGATGTAGTGACTCTGCTCCAAGAACTCCCTACTCTTTCCACACAATTATACAGAGATACTGAGGCTGCATATATGACTTAAAGGGCCCAGAAAGGAACAGGTGTGATGAGCACATTTGATGATCATGTCCCCATGTCTGCAAAGATAAAGGATGCTGCCTCATCCATTAGCAGTGAAGGGTGTCTTGTCTGTAGGCATCATTCACTAGATAGACTGGGCACCATCAGGACATCAGATAGGAGCCTAAAAGGTTGTCTAGTGCCACAGCCATTTCTCATCCATAAATGATGAACCTGGGACCCAGAGAGGTTGAAGTCTAACACCCTGTTTAGCCTTAGTTTAAAAACAACAATGTTTGAAACAATATGATCTGGGGTTGCTCTAGGGAGCACAATCTAGTGAAAGAGGAAAACACAGATACAACTGCATTAAAGCATGAAAGGAGTCTAACAGACAAAAAGAAAGAAATCCAGTGAATGGCAGCCTTATACAAAACATAACTCCTACTTCAAGAGATAAGATATTTATTTTGGCATCAAATATGAATTATCGTGACTCGGGAATACAGATTCAGCTAACTCCATATTATAATTTTTTTTCTAATTGTCTCAACATCCTGTTCATTAAACCATTTTCTTATCACTCATACTATGTATTGCAGCAACAACAAAGACACATTTTATACTTTTTGATTTCCTGAGCATATACTTTCCAAAAGTATATCCACTTAGTACAATCTCCTTGTCTATGTTTTGGGTTTTCAAATTTTTTATCTTTATTAATTTTTAATTGTGTGTGTGAGTGCATGCGTGTGTGCACTCATCCCTGAGCACACATGTATGAGTGTACAGGGGAGCTGTAGAAGCCAAAAGAGGATGTCAGATCCTCTGGAGCTGTTGTTATTGGTGGTGATGGGCTGAGGATACTGGAAACCTAACTCAGGCCCTCTCTAACAGTGGTGGATACTCTTAGCTGCTCAGTCCTCTCTCCAGCCCCTCCTTTCCAATTTTTAAAGCCTTCCTTTTTGTGGCTGAGAATAGGAATCTATGTAAAGTGTTTACTAGGAGACAAATTGAAAAACAGACTCTACTTTTTGCGTGATTAAATGTTTCCATGCCGCAATTCTGCAATTCTGATGTGCATACCTCTAGATATTTATCTAGAAAAGATTTAGAATTCAAATCCTGTGGTTCCTTTAAAAAACAAAAAAACAGAAATAAAGATAATGTTCTCTCTCTCTTCTTTCTTTGGGGTTTATTTTACAACCCTAATTTTATGACTTTACATTTATCATTAGTAAATGTCACTTTGTTTCACCTTGACAAATGTTTCCAATTTTAACAGTCAATATATTGTTTCCCTTTCAACGTTCTGCCATCTAAAAATCATCTAAAAGTAATTTTTTTAAAAAGATGGAATTCTGTTTAATGCCTTTCTGGATAGAGCCTTTTTCATGTGGGGTGCCTGTGTTCTTGCAACTGTAAACATTTTGTGGAGACCTGTCCCTAGAACTCATTTAACTAACACCCCTGGCACTTAACTTATACCAGAAGGAATAGCTGCTCTCTCTTGTACACCCAACAGTGATAAAGATGGAACTGGCCAGAAGACTTTTTATTGCTACTACAGTTTCTCAGATAATTGTGTGACCAATGGAAACACTATATCATCTATAGAATGAAGGGAACAAATACAGTTCTCACATATTTATGTCAGAGGTAAAGGGGGAACAGATTCTTTTTCTTTAATTATTTCATTTATTTATTCACTTTACATCACTATTGCTGCTCCCCCATCCCTCCCACAGTCCCTTCGCCCATTCACTGTCCCCTTCTCCTCTGAGAAGGCGAAGCCCCCAATCCTGACACATCAAGTCTCTGCAGGGCTAGGCACATCGTCTTCCACCTAAGCCAGACAGAGCAACTCAGTTAGGGGAGCATAGTCCACAGACAGGCAACATCTTTAGGGAAAGCTCCTGCTCCTGTTGTTGGGGGATCCACATGTAGACTGAGCGGCACATCTGATACATGTATGCAGGGGCCTAGGTCCAGCCTATGAATGCTCTTTGGTTGGTGGTTCAGTCTCCCAGAGTCCCCAAGAGTCCAGGTTAGTTGATTCTGTTGGTCTTCCTGTGGAGTTCCTACCATCTATGGACCCACAATTCTTCCCCAACTGTTTCATAAGGATAGCAGAGTATTAATAGTGTCAGGGATTGGTTCTTGCCCATAAAATGGGTCTCAAGTTGGGCCAATCACTGGTTGGCAATTCCCCCTGTCTCTGCTCCATCCTCATCCCTACATTTCTTGTAGACAAGATAGATTTTGGGTCAAAAGTTTTGTGAGTATTTTGGTGTCTCTATGGATCCAATGGTTGCTGCCTGGCTGCAGGAGGTGGCCTTTTCAGACTTCATTATCCCCATGCTGTGAGTCTCAGCTAAGGTCATCCCCATTGATTCCTGAAGAGTCTCCTCTTCCCAGGTCTTTGGCAGGTCTGTGAAATGCTCCTCGCCCCCAACCCCCACCAGCTACAAATTCCCATTCATTCTCCTGGCCCTCTGGCTCTCTCTCCAGTCTCTCCCCACACCTGATCTTGAACTCTTCCCATCCCCTCCCCATTTCCTCCCTGCATATGACTCCTATGACTATTTTATTTCCCCTTCTAAGTGAGTTTCAAGCATCCTTTCTTGGACCTTTCCCCTTGTTTAATTTATTAGGGTCTGTGGAGTGGAGTGTAGGTGTCCTGTACTTCATGGCTAATATCCACTTGTAAGTTCATGTCCTTTTGGGTCTGCCTTCCTCAGGGTATTTTCAAGTTCCATTCATTTGCCTGAAAAATTCATAATGTATTTGTTTTCTCATAGTTGAATAGTATCTTATTGTGTAGATGTACCACATTTTGTTTATCCATTTTTCAGTTGAGAGACATCTAGGTTGTTTTTAGATTCTGACTACTATGAATAAAGCTGCTATGAACATAGTTGAGCAAGTGTCCCTGTGGTATAGTGGGGCATCTTTTGGGTGTATACCCAGGAATGGTATAGCTGGTTCTTGAGGTAGAACTATTCCCAGTTTTCTAAGGAACCATCAAAATTATTTTGGAAGTGATTGTACAAGTTTGCACTCCCACCAACAATGGAGAAGGGTTCCCCCATCTCTATATACTCACCAGCATGTGCCATCACTTAAGATTTTGAACTTAGTCATTCTGAGAGATATAAGATGGAATCTCAGGGTCATTTTGATTTTGATTTTTCTGATAGCTAAGGATGTTTTAGCATTTCTATAAGTGCTTCTCAACCATTTGAGATTCCTCTATTGAGAATTCTGTTTAGTTCTGTACCCCATTTGGGGGGAGGGTGGCATTTGGATTATTGCTGTCTAATTTCTTGAGTTTCTATAGAGGTCTGTGAGGTCTATTTCATTTATGACCTTTGTTAGTTTCATTATGTCTCTGTTTAGTTTTTATCTGGATGACCTGTTGATTGGTGAGAGTAGGGTGTTGAAGACTCCCACTTTAATGTGTGGGGTGCAGCATATGATTTAAGCTTTAGCAGTGCTTCTTTTACAAATATAGGTGCCCTTGTGTTTGGGGTATAGTTGTTCAGACTTGAACATTCATCTTGGTAGATATTTTTTTTTCCCTTGATGAGTACAAAGCATCCTTCCCTGTTTCTTTTGATTTTGTTTGAAAGTCTATTTTATTAGATATTAGAATGACTACTCCAGCTTGCTTCTTGGGATTGTTTGCTTGGAAACCTTTCTATTTTTCCATCTCTTTACTCTAAGGAAATAACTATCTTTGCTGCTGAGATGTATTTCTTATATGCAGCAGAATGTTGGATCCTGTTTTTGCATCCATTCTGTTAGCCTGCATCTTTTTATTGGGGAATTGAGTCCATTGATGTTGAGAGATATTAATGACCAGTGACTGTTTCTTCCTGCTATTTTGATGTTAGTGGTGTTAGTGTGTATAAGTGTGTGTGTGTGTGTGTGTGTGTGTGTGTGTGTGTGTGCGTGCGTGCTTCCCTTTTTTGCTGGTATGGAATTACTTATTTTCTGTGTTTTCTTGGATGTAGTCAGCCTCCTTGAGTAGTATTTTTCTTCTGGTATTTCTGTAGGGCTGGATTTTTTATACAGATATGTTGTAGATGGGCCTGGTGCTGTTCTTGTGAGCCAATCTCCCAATAAATAAAGGAGCAAATCACTGGAAGAATAGGAGGGACTTCCAGGTTGCAAGGAGGAACAGAGGAAACAGGAGAGAATTAGGTCTTTTTGGAATGGGAATAGCATAAGGGCAAGATGTAGCTGCTACAATTTCCTGGTATCATGGTGGATCTGTCAGAATTTGCCCCCAAAGTAATCAGATTTAATAGGGCTTACAAGATAAGGTTTTAGTTCTTGTGCCCAGAGATTCAGTTACCATTGTTTCTGAACTAAGTCTATGCAGCATTTCCCTTCACACAGCCGTTTGACTGGGTTCAAGAGAGAAAGGTACTGCAGCAGAGAAAGTGTGAGTTTGCCAGATGTGCACCACAAAGGCCGTGGGGGATTTGAAGCGTGGGGTTGGTGTGGTAACAACCCGCCAGTGGGAACCTAGCTAGCTGGGTGGAGAGATTGTGGAGTTCTGAGTCAGAGACTCCATGAGATAAAAACAGGTCAGCCATTGCCTGCTAGTGCATGGCCTACCAGATAGCCAGGGGCTGACAATTGCCAGCACAAGTGTGGGAACAAGCTGGTTCCATTTTTTAATATTTCCCACAACACAGGTATTGTTTAACTTTGGATTTCTCTTGAAATACCTTGTTTTCTTCATCTATGGTAATTGAGAATTTTGTTGGGTGTAGTAGTCTAGGTTGTCATCTGTGGTTTTTTAGAGGCCCTTCTAGCTACTAGAGTCTATGTTGAAAAGTCATTTGTAATCCTAATAGGTTTGCTTTTGTGTGTTACCTGCTCTTTTCCCCTTACCACAATTAATCTTCTGTCTTTGTTCTATAGATTTTGTGCTTTGATTATTATGTGGCAGGAGGAGTTTTTTATTCTGCTCCAGTCTAATTGGTGTTCTATATGCTTCTGGTATGTTTATATGCATTTCTTTCTTTAGTTTAGGAAAGTTTTCTTCTATGATTTTGTTGAAAATATTTTTGGGCCTTAGAGCCAGGACTCTACCTTCTTCTCTTCACCAGGACTCTTCACTCTTCCTATTATTCTTAGGTCAGGTCTTTTCATGGTATCCCAGATTTCCTGAATGTTTTGTGTCATGATTTTTTTTAGATTTAACATTTTCTTTGACTGATATATTAATTTCTTCTATAGTATCTTCTACACCTGAGATTCTCTCTTTCATCCCATGTATTTTGTTGGTGATACCTGCATTTGTTGTTTCTGTTCTCTTCCTAGATTTTCCATCTCCATGATTCCCTCAGTTTGTGTTTTCTTTATTGGTTCTACATCTACTTTCAGTTCTTGCACACTTTTATTTATTTCCTCTACCTGTTTGATGGCATTTTAATTTATTCTGTTGAAGGATTTATTCATTTCCTTTTTAAAGGCCACTGTCATCTTTATAAGTTTGGATTTTAGGTCATTTTCTTATGCTTCGGTTGTGTTAGGATATCCAGGGCTTGCTGTAGAAGAATAGCTGTACTCTGAAGGTGTCATGTTGCCTTGGCTTTTGTTAATTGTGTTCTTTTGAGGACCTTTAGCAATCTGGATGGCTTTGGTCCTTGGATGTTTCCATTGTAGTAGGTATTGGGAAAGGGGTTAACCTGGATGGTCCTGGTGTAACAGGCCTCAGATAGGTATCCTTGGCTTGGATGGTTCCTTTTCTGCAGTTCTTTATGGACCAGAATCTGCAGGTCTGTATGGGTCAGGAGCCAAAGATCCAACGAAGGTAGGCAGAGAGGTAGTGGAAGATTAGATGTCCACCTGGACTATCAGGCTGCTCAGGGCAATTTGGCATGCTCAGAGGACTCAGTAGATAGGGAAGATGCGTGCGTGGATGGAGTCTAACGTGTGTGGTTCCAGATCAGCATGTGTGATAAAGCTAGACAGAGAGGAGTCAGGAGAATAGAGGTCTATTAGGGATAATAGCCTACTCGGGGCAGCTGGGCATTACCCAGAGGACAAAGGAAATGGGTTCAGGAAGGGAATCTATCCTGTATGGTCCTGTGTCAGCAGGTCTGATGAAGGTGGGCTAAGAGGTGGTGGTAATTGGAAGTCTGGTCATCACCAGGAAGGCGAAATTGGAATAGACATTTACCACACTGTTTCATGTGATCTAATATACCTAAGAAAGCAATTCCCAGTCATTTAGCAATTTCACTTCTGGGTGATGTTTAAATGACATGAATACATTTTTCCACATAGGAAAACACTGAAATGTTTTGGCACTGTTATTCAGAATAGTCCCAAACTGGAAATTATTCGATTTCGTGTGGCATCATGCATTCAGACAGCAGCTAAAGACACATCAGTGAATAGTAAGGGTCAATTGATGCATATAAAAATTAGGACTAATCTCACTCACAAAATACTTGAAAGGTAAAACTTAAAAAAAAAAGAGTATATACTTTTGTTTATGGTAATTCAAAGAAGCACCAACTAGATAAAGCCACTAGTGCTAGAAGAATTTTTTATCTGAGAGGGATTACACATGAAGATAGTCGTGAGAATATATGTGAAGAGTCATCAAGATCTATAATTATGTTTGTGTATTTTGCTCTATACATTTAAATTTTAAACTGTAAAATAAAGATATTTTCAAGAAGAGCATAAAGAGAAATTTTCATTATAGTCAGACAGAGCTGATAATGTGTTTAGAAGCCAGAATGGCTGTCACAGTGCTTTCTTCAGAGGCAGGCTCAGTGAACAGAGATAAAAGATGTGAAGTGCCTTGGTAAAGTCTGCCTTTCTACAGTGCACTCAAGTTCTGTAGGTCAGGACTTTATGAGCATTAGCATATATAGGTTCAAATGGAGATCTTGAAGAAAATATGTAGGTCATAATTCTGTATGAGTAGAGTGAAGCCTGAAAGCTTTTTAAAATCTTCTAGATAATTCCATTGTTGTTTGTCAATGGACCATAATTTGGGGATGAATGAGGAAGAGCAAGAAAAAAGGTTTGGATCAAATCCACATTTTAAAAGTCTTCTTTGCTAGACAATTTAAAACTTAGATAATACAGTGGGGAAAAAAAAGAGAAGAAAAGAAAAGAAACAAAGTTTCAACCTTATGTACCCTGATTCAGAAAAGGGAGAGAAGAAGGAAAATGAGAAAAGAAACATTTTAAGAAGCCATCCATATTCAGGGCACCACTGAACTTTGGGGATTATGGGACAAAATTACCTAAGACATCTGCAGAGTTCTAAGTTCAGCTACCACGAAATATTAATATTCGTTATTTGATCAGATCTTTGAATCAAAAATGAGCTCATGAGGAACTGATATCATTAAAGCAAAACTGGTGGTTGGCTTGTTTCATTTCTGTTTTTGTATTTTGTTTTGGGGTTATACTGGCAGAGAAGAAACTAAGAGGAATGTGTATCATGTGTGGTCTAAGTATAGACTTATCAAAGCAGAAGATGCAGGATTAAGTGTTATCTAAGTCAGTATTATTGCACAGAGAATAAGCCCTAAAATTCAGTGGCTTTCCAGACTTGTTGTGCTCAGGCTCTACTTTACTCTGCTCCAAATCAAGAGCACATTCTGCTCAGTACAGGGAGCTGCAGGGAACTCGCAGTGCATCTTAAGCTTCTGCAAAAATTCATATGATGTCTGTCCTCTGGTCACTTCTAAACCAAGTCACATAAAAAAGGCCTGATGTGAATGTGATGCCCCCACTCTGTCTCTGACACAGACAGAGGAGTGTAAGCCTTTTACAGGGAAAAGTAGGGGCAGGATGAAAGAATAATATCAACACCACAAGGATAATGTCACCACCACTGCAAACATTTCTAGCTCTCGTGTGTCTACCCTTTTTTGTACTTACAACCAATTCAAAGTCTAGATTTGTTTATTTATTATTTAAATTTAAGAGTTAAACATTCTCAGTATAAAATCTTTCATTAGTATGAGGTAAAAATGGACAGATTTCATTATCCTATCTTAGTGAGTATTTATATGTTCAAAACCCTACAGGGGAGAAGTCAGGAGATGGAAGAACAGCCTACAGCCTTTGTTTGACCTTTTCTACATTCAGCCAGCACCTAAAGGGATTACTGAGATATTGTGCTGTTCTATTCCTTAGTCAACTTCCTATGTGCTGTTGATGAAGGAAGGAAGTACAGGTAGTGTTTTAGCTTGGAGGGGTGATCCTAAATATACAAAATCACTGTATCTTAATAGATACCTAAGTATTACCCTTGTAGTCTAGAAAACAATCTTAAAATTTCAAGCCTTTCAGGTCGTTATCTGCAAATGTCCAATTGATTAATAAACTGAATACTAATTGTGTCATGAAAAAGAATAGGGTTTTGTTTCTTTGTTTGCCCAAATTATCAGGATACTTCCACATAAAATAATTGACGTAAATTTAATTATTTAAAAACTGACATTGGTGCCCTCCACTTTCATTTTAAAGCACTCTTTGAATGTGATTAGAAGAAGTTGTCTGAAGAATATGCTCTTCAGACCTGGGATAAAGCTATAGACATGCACATCTTATTTCTTTTCTCTTTCAATCACTGTTATGACAGGACAAGAGAATGACTCAACAAAGAGTGAGGGGAAAACTGAGACAGAATCCCCAAGCTCCTCTATGGAAACAGAAGGTACTGGAGTCGATTGTTGGAAAGAATAAGACTTCCCTATAAAAAGCATGTGTGTGTGTGTGTGTGCAAAAATGAGTCTATGAATGTGTATGACTGTATAGGAGATTGTGGTGTGTGTAACTCTGTGTGTGAGTGCATGTTTGTGTGTGTGAGTCTGTGTGTATATGTATATGGAACTCTCTCTCTGTCTCTCTCTCTTTGTCTCTCTGCCTCTCTGTGTCTCTGTCTTTCTCTCTCTCTCTCTCTCTCTCTCTCTCTCTCTCTCTCTCTCTCTCTCTCTGTGTGTGTATTCTAGTGTATATTAGAAGGTTATAAAAAGACTTTTTGCTCTGTAGTCACTGTTTTTTCTCAATGATTCCAACTTAAACATCTTCAATTCTCTTTTTGCCTCCTTCCATTTAGACCTCTCACCAAATCAAGAAGATGTCACAATTGTGGAACAACCAGAAGTGATCCCCCTGATAGATGACCAAGAAGCACAGGAAGGTGGAGAAGGTAGGAATACTCCTGAATTGACCCATCACAATCAGAGAGGTTATGTGGACACCTGCCTAGAATCCAAATACCAAAGCTGTCCTCCACAGATGCAGCCAGAAAAGGGAGAAATGAACATATCTGTGACCTCGCACTTGTTTTGTGAAACTAGAGTAAAATCCAGAAGAAACAAAAGGTGTTATTGACAACACCTCTGTCTTTCCAAATTGAATGAAGCTGTACTTGATATATTTTTTAATTTCATTTATTTTTTTTAAAAATTTGAAACTCTAACATTGAGAAAGTCTGTAAGAAATGAAAATCATAAAATAGAGGGATGGAATTCCTAGGAAAACCAAAGTGGCTTTAAAATGAATAGATCAAGCCTTTTGTGTTAATTTCATCCTGCCTTCCTTTGAATGATGATATTTTAAAAAGCATGGAAAACTCCTCATCTTCTGAACTTTCTAAGTTGCAAACCTTGTCTGATAATCTTAGAATAGAATAATACTGAATCACATTTAAAAATTAAACTGGGTCATAATGATTTCTACCATGATAGAAGATTAATAATAATAATGATAATAATAATAATAATAATAATAATAATAATAATAATAATGGGGATAAAATTACTGCATTGAATAGAATATTTATAAAAATATCAGGTGATAGGCCAGAGAGATGGCTCAAAGATTAAGAGCACTGACTGCTCTTCCAGAGGTCCTGAGTTCAATCAAGAGCAACCACATGATGTCCCACAACCATCTGCTGTCCTCTTCTGGTGTGTCTGAAGACAAGGACTCTGTACTCACATATATAAAATAAATAAATCTTTTTAAAAAAACATCAGGGAAATTTAGTATTTACAGAAGAAATGGAAGACTCCAACTCTTAAGAGTATCTTTTAAAGGTTCACGGAACGGTTTGTTACATCATCTCATAAGTCACCATACTCTTAGATCAGTAGATGTTTGCAATAGGAATAGCAGCATCATGACTCAGTAGACCTTGTTTGTGGAACACCATGAACAATTTTTCTTCCAAATTAAAACACAGACATGATCTCAATTGTAGAATCAGGTCAATTGCAAATATAGCTTCCAAGTTATGAACACTTCTTGGCAGGAGCATTGATGCCATTTAATTGCTGAGCTACAGTAGTGATTTTGACACTTTTAGAAATAATCCACTCTATTTACCTCTTCTTTTCTCTCTTTGCTGTGTTCTTCTCAATTACAAATCAGAGTTCAGCCTCATGGCTCTGTGTTTGCAGCAAGTCAAATAAATGGTTTATCTGATATCTGGAGCTGCTTATCTGACAGTCATAAGAGAGAATCAATGCAACTTTCACTCAGATTCAGATCTATAATGTGATAAAAAAATTAGTACATGAACATTCCAACTTTTAGACTCTACTACTAAAATGAAAAAGAACAAAATGAACTCCCATTTGCTTGATTTTTCTCTTGAAGAAATTATTTGTTTTCATACAGTGTCTGAAGACACAAATGGATTAAAGAACATCACACAATTTATACATTCTTGCCTTTGTCATTTGACCTATAGAGGAAGCCCACATTCCCCACAAAGACTCTTACTATGAAACTTTCCTGTAATTACTGAAGTTCACTTTCCCTTTGTTCTTTGTAAGTCACCAACCCTCTTCTGTCAGTGTTGGAACAACATGTGGAAAGCCAAGGGCAAATTGAATGCATTACCTCTGTTATCTTACTCTTTGCATCAGCAGAAAAGTGGAAAGCTATTCTGTTACATGTAAGAAAAGTGCTTATGCTGTACTTATGTTGCTAATAATAAGGCAAACTAGTAAACTATAAGAAAGAGGCTCATTTGGGCTCACGTTTCTGAAAGTATGTCAAGTGCCTATATCTGGCAAGGATCTTCTAGTTGTCAGAGTCCTGAGATGACAAAAACATCACATGGAATGAGACACGGAATATATGGACATTTCTGTAATAATGTGAATATGTAAATGTCTATGTGTGATTGAATAGATAAATGATAGACTGATAGATAGATAGATAGATAGATAGATAGATAGATAGATAGATAGATAGATAGTATCTTTGAGTGTTAACATGCTCATACATGCATGTCTAGTCTCTCTCTCCTTATAAATTCATTATCATTCAATTACATAAAATTTTGCCTAATGACCTTGACTCACTTCTAAACAATGCAGGCAAATTAAGTCTCCACCCATCTAATTCCTGACAATTGATATTAAATTTTAACATGTTAAACCTTGGGAGACACTCAAGCCATGGTAGCCTCCAAAAGAAAGTAAGACAAAGTAAACGAGTTACACCCTCAGGAGGTACATTCATATCAATGACAACTGAGTGACACTGGACTGAATATTTAATTTATCTACATCAGGGTGCTCATCTCTATGACAGTGATGACCAAAGTGGTAGACACACCATTCGCAGTGAACACTCAGCCACCTGTGCATATGTCAAATACTTGCAAAAAGACATGGCACAGAAAGAATTTAGTCTTTAGCCTAGTTTGATGAGTTGATGACAAAGTAAAGATGATCCACAGGGAAGTTCCTCAAGCCCATTCATTGCGTCTATAACTCTTGGAATCCATAAGCATGTACATATACTACTACCTTCAACAACAAATAATCGCTCACATTTGATTGACAGAACCACCTTCTAAAGGTAGTAGAATATTGCAGTAGACTTCTTACCTGATGGTTTATTTTACCCTATAGGAATGGAACCATTAATAGATAATATGGTATAAGAGCTCTCTCACCTATAAACTGGCTTTTCCTTGTTGAGATCCTAATCTTGTGTTTCATAGATAATTATAAATCTATGATCTCTGTTCATTAAGCAAGATGCCTTTGAGGTATTGAGTATGAGTTAAGGTAAAGTCAATGAGTAAACTCATTGTGCTTACATTTATCTTGCTTTTCTTAGATTCGAATAGTTATCTTTAAAGATCTACTTTTAAAACATTTTAAGAATCTACCTCCAGGTTTTGTGTATATTCGTGAAGGCATCTCTTAGGAGAAAGATATGCAGCTATATTAAGAATTAGATATGAGCAAAACCTATTGGTTCTATTTGTAGAAATGTTCTTTGTACCTCAGAAAACTCTCATTCTCTTTTAATATGAGAATCTTTCTACTGAGACAGACAGTGGTTCCTTAAAAAAAAAAAATTCACACCAGGAAAAAAAGTGCAACATCCTTCATTCACTTTGCAACATTTTATAGGATTAGAAAATGTAGATAATCGTCAGGACACATCTTCTATGGCTCCCAGGTGTATGAGCACAGATGTTGCAACATTAAGATTTGAAGTTAGCTCTACGAAAATATGGATTTTTAAAAGAAGGAAAATATTCAGCAGAAGTTCATGCTGATAAAATTACACAATAGCACAATGGACATCTCCCTGGGAGACTGGGACGACAAATTTTCAACAGGCAGAAAGTAAGGTTTCACATATGGCTGCTCTACTCATATAGCCACATTGCCTCTTCCTAAATGAGGCCAGGTTTATGCTCTCCCAGCAGGATCTGCAACGACTTTAGATCTAGAGAAATCACATGCTTTAGGTTAATAACTAAATAGGAGAGGGGTACAGGAGATGCTTACTAAGAAGAATATTGTGTTTTTATATAAAATATCAAAAGAATTTTACTCCTAGTGAAATTAGGATCTTTTTGTCTTAAAGTCTCAATGATTCCAACATTGTATCATTATTTTTTATTATATATTTTCTTTATTTACATTTCAAATGCTATCCCGAAAGTTCCCTATACCCTTCCCCTAACCTGCTCCCCTACCCGCCCACTCCCACTTCTTGGCCATGGCATTCCCCTGTACTGGGGCATATAAAGTTTGTAAGACTAAGGGGCCTCTCTTCCCAGTGTTGGCCGACTAGGCCATCTTCTGCTACATATGCATCTAGAGACAAGAGCTCTGGGGGTACTGGTTAGTGCATATTGTTGTTCCACCTATAGGGTTGCAGACCCCTTCAGCTCCTTGGGTACTTCTCTAGCTCCTCCATTGGGGGCCCTGTGTTCCATTCTATAGATGACTATGAGCATCCCCTTCTGTATTTGCCAGGCACTGGTATAGCCTTACTCGAGATAGTTATATCAGGGTCCTTTCAGCAAAATATTGCTGTTATATGCAATAGTGTCTGGGTTTGGTGGCTGATTATGGGATGGATCCCCAGGTGGGGTAGTCTCTAGATGGTCCATCCTTTCATCTTAGCTCCAATCTTTGTCTCTGTAACTCCTTTCATGGGTGTTTTGTTCTCTATTCTAAGAAGGAATGAAGTATCCATACTTTGGTCTTCATTCTTCTGGATTTCCTTGTGTTTTGCAAATTGTATCTTGGGTCTTCTTAGCTTCTGGACTAATATCCACTTATCAGTGAGTACATATCAAGTGACTTCTTTGGTGATTGGGTTACCTCACAAAGGATGATATCCTCCAGATACATCCATTTGTCCAAGAATTTCATAACTGCATTGTTTTTAATAGCTGAGTAGTATTCCATTGTGTAAATGTACCACATTTTCTGTATCCATTCCTCTGTTGAGGGACATCTGGGGTCTTTCCAGCTTCTGGCTATTATAAATAAGGCTTCTATGAACATTGCATCATTATTAAAGGCAAATTTTTTCATTTATATTTCAGTGTACATGTTGGAATTTTTATTTAAGGTTTACTGAGAATATGGCCATTTGTTCTCAATTGTCTTTTATAGCAATTAATTAGTACAATGGGGAACAGCAACACTTTGCCTGTTTATTTAAGGCTGACCAAAGTTGCTTGGGAACTTCAAATGTACTGTATCCTTTGGACTTCTTAGGGGAAAGATGAATGTGGACAGGAATGCAGGTAAATTGCTATGTGTGAGCCAGTGATGAGCATGATTTTTGGTTTTCATGCTTACACTTTGGCAACTGGCCAGCCGGACCAGGAAGCACATATAGGAGGAGCCGTGACATTTATCCTGACAATGTGATTGCTGGCAAATCCTTTGACTTGTAAGAATTTCCACTTCTAAGGTAGTAATCAGAAACAGGGATGCAATAATAAAATTATAAGTTACAATTTATTTGTCAAAGCATGCCAACTTTGTTTTGTTGTTTGTTTGTTTGTTTGTTTGTTTGTTTGTTTTGAGACAGGGTTTCTCTGTGTAGCCCTGGATGTCCTGGAACTCACTCTGTAAATCAGACTGGCCTTGAACTCAGAAATCTGCCTGCCTCTGCCTCCCAAGTTCTGGGATTAAAGGTGTGGGCCACCATTGCCCAGCACATGTCAACTCTGAAGGACAGATGCTTGTTGAAAGAGCACTGATAACATTGGAAGCGATCATCAATGACACACTCAGAACTGAAATAGTAGGATGTCTCTACTTATTTTATTCTGTTGGTAAAAATGTAGAGGCTCTTAGGCCTGGCACAAAGATGGCCAGTTTAATCACATTCTACATTCAGACCTATCAAGAATGGTATCCCCAACTTTCCCTAAAGATACATGAGTGAGGGGATATGCCATTCTGCTTAACTATAGTTCATACAAACTCTACTCAGAACCACTCTTTCCATTGTTGCCATCACCATCATCATCATCATAATTACCATCACTATCACCTTCTTCTTTCTCCTCCTTTTCTTCCTCTTCCTCTTCCTCCTCCTCTTCCTCCTCCTTCTATAAATATACAGCTCCTATGATAACTGTTGAATTTTTCAATAAATACATAGTAAACCAACCACTTCTTCTGCCATCAGTCCAACCTGTTAGGGGTTCATCTTGTCTTTGGACACCAGTTCACCCCTCTGGTGTTTTCTATTACTGATGCCATCACAACATGGCTGTGCGTGCTGTTTTGTCTCTCCTGGGAAAGTACTGTCTGTGCCAGCAGTATAGCCTCCTGTCTGGTTGCTAACACTGAGGCTTCTGTAGCCAGCCTGTGCTACAGGGCTGATAACTGCAGTAGTCAGATTTTCCTCTGACTTGTGAAAAATGTTATGTAAAATTGAATAATAAATCTTGCCCAGAACTGGCCTGGGTTTCTATTACAATTTTGCATCTTGAATAACAGACCAACTCCCTGGAACCTCCCATTTCAGAGACCCTGTGTTTCTTCTTTTCCAATGAGGTCAGCTGAGTAGCGCTGTGATCCTCATATTAGCAGTGTCATCAGTCAGTCTCTATAAGGGACACTTTCACCCCAGTGACTTACCTCTGTTACTTCATCTCTTTCTAATCTGACTTTCTAGCCAGAAATTTTCAACTAAAATTTGTTTTAAGATAAATTCTAAGTGAAAAAAGGCTGGTCCCTGTTCAGGTTTCAGGCACATTCCAAAACATTTCCTGGAACTCCTTCTATATGTTAAATACACTGAACATAAAATAATAAAGTTTAAACCTAAATTCTAAATTAATATGATTTTAAAAGTGGTAAACTTTTTTAGGTTTCACATTCAAATTAAAATTCACAGACTAGGTAGGAAGTCTTTTCATGCTCAATAATAACATTGGTTTATATAGTATGCCTTTAATGTGTGTGTGTGTGTGTGTGTGTGTGTGTGTGTAAATATAGAATCTGTCCAAACCTTCTAGTCGACTGTAATTGCCTTGCCTTTTAAGATTAAAAAAAAAGTTGTTTTTACATATTGTAAGAACTTGATAACATCTTTCTGTGTTCCTGACATTTCTTCAGAGTGAGACTTCTAATCCGGTGCCAAACATCTGTCACTGCCACCTTCTCACTTCAGCCACACCTGTGTCTTCATCATAGTATCCCCAGAGATCACCAGGCCTCACATGCAGACACTCCACTACCTGAGCATCCCTCATTTCCCAAAGAGCCATGCTCTCAAAGGATGCATGTAAGCTTAAGTGCATGTCAGGGTCAGGCTTGCAATTGAGGACCAGCTCACACCTGTCTGAAGACTACTCTAAGGACCCTCTAGCATCTGGCTACATCCTGCATCCCTTTGTCCTGCTTTATCTCCTCCCCTTTACTAATCTCCATATTTCATTTACAATTAAATTTGTTTCAAGTCTAGATTAGTCTGGCCCTGGCCCAAGGCAGGTGATTCTACAACTGTGTGACTCATGGAAGCAATTTCAAAATCAAAAAGATCTGTCTGTCCCTAAGTAAAATTCTAACTCTAAATGCTAAGCTTGTTCCTTTCTGAAATATTAGAATTCTGAAACTCTGTATTTAAAGTACCCGAGTTCTTATCACAAGTAATGAAAAGATTAACTTTTATTTGCATTTAAATCTAATATTTTATGATATATATTATCCTTAAGTATTCCATAAAATTAACTTCCTCTAAAGACAGCAAGTATAAATTATTAACATTTGGTGACACTGTATTTAGATTACTCTCCAAGATGTTTTATAAGGCTGAATTGCAATTTTCAGAAAGATAAAATCATGACCATCATACAAAATTAAATGTCTGCAAAGGATTTTACTTAAATCATTCATTAATAAAGAAAGTAGTGCTATATTAAAATCATATCAGAGAACACTTGAAGAATATGCATATGTACACACATGTACACACACATGTATATATGTATATATATATATACATATATATATACATATTTCCTAATATTATTATTAATGTCTGTAATGAAGTAGAGGTAAATAGATATGTATATACATAGTACATTCAGAATTATGAATTATGAATATTTTCCTACAAAGAAAACTCAGGAGCACTGATGTTTTCAGAATGGTTAATGCCAAAAAGGACAAAGAAATATATCCCCCTCCCACACGGACAAGTCATTGTCACTGTTATGAAAATTCATTTTTATTATTATATTTTCTGTACACCAACTTCTTCTGTAGCTACGTAAACAGTTCATTAAATAGAAAGTCTGGAGAATCCTAGCCCATGAGCCTAGCATTAGATTATCCCACACAGATTTCTGGGTGACAGCTCAGCATCCCACTGAAACAATACCAGAAATGCATCTCTCTGGCCCACTGTGAAATATTAGGCAATTTCTTTCCTAATATTATACTGAATGCAAAATTGCCATTTTAACCCTTTCCTCCATCTCACTGAATTCATGCTTGTTAAGTATTTGATATGCATACCAGACCATGTTAAAATACTGAGGTAGTATCACATGTTATATAAGGAAAAGACAGTTACCTCCAAACACAGCTTTTCTCCATATACTGTACTCTATACTGTACATGGATGTCTGCTGCATATTCTGCTACACTATGCATATATTTATATGTGTATAAACTCTGTATTCTTCTCAGATGCCTAGGATATAAAATATCTTATTGAGCAAAAACTAAATCTCACCAGTTAACATAAGATACAATAATTTCTTATTACTTAGGGCTTTTAATATATATTTATTGAAAATATTCCTCTAGACTGAACAAGACAGGGGAGTCTATTATCCATCATGTTTGAGACTGCATACCAGAAGAGTTTATGTTAAATAACTTAATGCTGGGCTTCATTAGAGTCCTGCTTCTGAGTGGCTTCTTTTCAGCCACCAGTACCTGCTTGTTTCATATGGTATGTCCCGTGTCAGTAACATCTTCAATGGTTCAAAGTTCAAGAGATTTTCTCACAGCATTTATAATTGATTGGTATCAATCTCCTGAGACTTGATGCTGTTACATCCTGCTAGCCTACCTGTTTCACTTCTATTTAGGTATCAGTGCTCAGCCTTTAGTTTGGTCAATTCTCTCCTTATCTCACTACTGCTGTCACAGACTTTGATCCAAAACATTGCAGGTTTTTCTGTGATGTTTAATAGTGTTGGGTTTTTTTCTTCTCCTCTTAGTTAATAAGCAAATACACATATAATAAATTCTATCATCGCATCTTGACCAATTAAAATGTTAGCAATTCAGTGTTTAAGAGATGTTAGGAAGTGAAAACATGGAATTTGTATTATTGAGCCCAGTATTTATTTCACAACGAAATTACATGGAAAGTAGACGAGGAAAACCTGATTGTAGGCAACATAACCAGGCAAGGTTCTTGTTCTCCCTACGAGCCAGTTCATCTTACTAATAGTAATTCCTCACAGCATTTGGGTGCATGATAACAATGCTGGACATATAGTTTCATTAATCTATCCACTTGCTCGCTCATTCTCTCATTCATTCATTCATTCATTCACTCATTCATTCATCTGTTCAATATTGATGAAGTGTAATATGTGCCAGAATCTATATTGAAGAAGTTGCAACTGGAACTGAATGAGACAGATAAAGTCACTGATAGGCTAACTTCAGATGTCTCCAGAGCAGAGAGGCTGGAGCCCAAATAAGAACTTGTTTACTCTAGGGTTAGTGGGGTTTGCCACAGGGCTCAACTGCTCAGTGGGAATTTTGACCTAGCAGGTATCTGGCTATGAGGAAGCTGAGGTACACAGCTCCAGGGCCAGGGGAGGTGAGCTCAGTCTGAGGTACTAGACAGCTGGAGCTGGCTTGGAGGTACCAAGGCCTGAAAGCAGGTTGGGGGTGGGAGGGGGGGGTGGGACTGCCATCTGGTTCTCAGGCTCTTGGGCACCCAGGTCCTGCTAGATGATGCAGAAGAGCTGAGAACAGAGTGGTGGCCTGAGGGCTGGAGCTAGCCTGGGGCTGAGGGGGAAAAAATGTCAGGAGCTCAGGCTGGTCCAGAGGGGAGAGTCTTTGGCTTGTCAGCTGGCAGACTTGGTCTTGGTCTTGGTCTTGGTCTTGGTCTTGGTCTTGGTCTTGGTCTTGGTCTTGGTCTTGGCGGTCATGGCTGGGAGAACTGAGAGGGCTTCTACAGGAGATTAGATGGTGGCTCTTCAGGTGAAGGCCTTCTTCATGGCTCCTCGTGGTGGATCCCAGTGAAATGAGGCAGTCCATGGTTTTAAGGCATTTTTTTGTCATGGTGGAAAGTGGATGAGTAAAACCATACCCTACTTCTCAGGGCAGGCCTGAGGTTAAATACCTTTTTCAGGAGAGAGGAGTGTCTGGGAAGGAGAGTTTATTGGCTAAACCCAGGCCTTTAGGTACCTCATTAAAATGGAAATATGCCTTGAGGCTACAAGTCACATCCTCTACCTGTGGAGGGGCTAGGGCATTGCCCTTATGTGACTGATGGTCACAAATCTATGGAGGGCTGCGGCATTATGGCCAGGAGCCTAGTGTCCGGTAGTGGGGCAAAATGCTTTCTGTATCTTTAGGGTCACCAGGGTTTCTAGCCTTAGCTCAACCAAGAACCAGGCTGCCTTTCCTGGTCCTACAGTTTACCCCACACCAACTTTTTGTCTCTTGCTACCTGCTATACCATCTACAAGTTTACATTATAGTCATTTAAAAATAACCCCCTTCTTAGCCAATTTCAGAGCTAAGGCTGGCATATCAATGTTCCAGATTATTAATATATTATTGTTTCTTTTACATGTCAATCATGTTACTATGTGCTTTGCACATATATAGATGCTCCAATGATAGATACATAATTATTTATGAATGCTATATCTTATTGATGATTATTTAATGACTTTGCCTCTTGAGGCCATTTTTGACTGAAAATCAGATTGGTTTCTGACTCTTTGGGCAACACATGAAAGACCGTGGTGCAAAAGCAGAGGCAAAATCTCAGGGCTAGAGTAGGAGCATGAAGAGGCTGTCCTCCAGAGTACATATGACCTGAAGACTTCCTGGCAGTTCAAATACAGACAGATGGTTTTCTTCATGGATTCCTGTTTTTTTCATGTTAAATTATAGACCACAGTCAGTAAAGACCATAAAATATTACATTTATTGCACTCCACTGCTTTTGTATAGCACTCATATATAGTTATATAAAATTCAAATTTCAAGCTCCATAAATAAATTTTTATGGGAAAATGCAAAGCTTGAAACATTTACTACTTGGCTCTTTACAGAAAAAAAATTTTTTTGCTGGGACCCAACTTGTAGCATTTATAGGAACATAATTCATATTATTCCAAACCTTGTATCAAAGCCTTTTAGTACATGTGCCCTAAATAATGAAGTCTTTGTCAACACTGACAGTCAAGTGTGAATATATCTGAGATGTCTCCCTAGGAGTGGCTTAGCACCTCAATACCATGCAGCCTTGGTCCTTCCACATCACTCCCTAAGCTGGTAGAGTGAAAGACTATGGCTCCCTCTGATGCTGCCTTCCATGCTCAGCTTCCCATAGCAACCTGCTCTAGGCCTCCAGCATGCTCTAGGCCTTTCAGGGCACATTGGTATCAGGCGCCCATACAACTATGCTCTGAAATGTACTTTCTTTGAACTGCCTTTGTTAGTCAAGACATCCCTTTCTTGCTATCTCTTAGAATAACATCTTAAATTTCCTTTGAACATTATTTTTTTTTTTCAACTATACATAAAAAGGGATTCCACCTACTTCCACTGAACTGGCTGTGCTTTCTCTAAGCCTGACAAAAGTAAGACTTTGTATCTCTGAGCTAACGGCCTTAGCCAGCCATGTGTATGGAAAGACCAGACATTAGAGTCAGAGTCCCAGTGTGGGACACTCAATGAAGTAAGCGGGTGAGGCAGATGGAGAGTGTAATATGTGGATGTGAAAACAAATATGATCATTTTATTCTTTTGGCTACAAATATTAAAATATTGTCCCCTCTAAATTTAATATTTCCCTGCATACAGTTTGAAAAAGGTAACCTTAAAGTCAGATGTTGATTGGAGTTAGAAGCTCAACATTTATTTAAATAAAACTTGTTGGTTATTAAGTATAGAAACAGCCACAAAATTCTGTGTATTTTGGACAGATTATTTATTGCACATGGCTTTAGAAAACATAATGATTTCACTTGAATCATCAGCCGTAGAGCCCTCCAAACCCCACGGATTGTACAAAAGGTACGATCCTGATTTGAATTTCAAATGTAAGTGCTACTTTTCTCTGAGCTTCAGGAGGAAACTCACTTTCTTCCCTTTGCCTTTTATAAGTCAGGTGCCTCCATTTCAGCACAGCGCAGCGGTGGAGAGAGCAGGTGGTACTCGGAGCACTTTGAATGTTAATTATTTTTTTCATTTATTTCACTGTGAGGATTTGTTTTTATAATCAAGATGGAAACAATTAGAGATCTTGCCGCCTGAGTGTTTTACTGCATTTGTTTTATGACATCTGCTTCAATGATTAAAAGGAAAGAGAGAGAGAGAGAGAGAGAGAGAGAGAAGGGAGGTGCACCCTTTAACAATAGAAAGGGGTTCAGGTTGACTGTGTGCAGTTGCCTTATTTCAACATGAACTGCTGGGGTAAACAGTCCAGTGTCTAATGATAAATATGCTATTGTTAGAACTTACATTTTACTTTAGAAGCCGCTCAATACATTTTCCAACTTGTTATAGTTCATTTGCCCCAATTTTAATGGAGGTTATATTTAAAATAACTGTAGAGAGATAAGAAAGAATGGGGGAAGCTATATGGTTCTTGCTCTCGCTCTCTCTCTCTCTCTCTCTCTCTCTCTCTCTCTCTCTCCTCTCTCTCTCTAACAGCATCTTTGTGTAACCCAAGTTGGCCTCAACTCAAGAATCTCCTAAGACCATTGGATCAAAGATAGGTTCCACTGCACTTAGCTTTGTAAATCTTCTCCTTAAAGACATATTTCACAGAATATTATTTTTGATTTTTCACATTTAGTTTATTTCTTAAATGTAAATCATAATTAAACTATTTACAGAATATATACTTATAAGAACAGTTCCTCAAGTCTGGGTGTGATAGTATACCTCTTTAATCCCAGCACTTAGGAGGAAGAGGCAGGTGGATCTCTGTGAGTTTACTGGCCTACTCTACACAGCAGTTGTAGGTCAATCAAGGTTACATAGTGAGACTTTGTCTTTTAAAAGGTAGTTCAAGTAACATTTAGGATTATGTGGTTCATCATATTTTTAATATTAACCTACAGTTCCAAGCTCAGGGAGGACTTGTCAAAATTATAGTCAATATTTCACATTCTGCCACATTTCTTTTATTTTCTGATGAACAAAGTACTGTAGAAACCATTACACAATTATAAAACAAAGTTTTCAAAAAAAATCTAGTAATTAAGAGTACCTATGAGAGTATATGAAAAAATATTTTTGTCTGTCAAACTCTTGCTTTTTGAAGAGGTAACCAGTAATTAGACTTTAAGACTGACAGTACAGAAAGCTATCTAAAAAAATATCTTCTACACTCTCACAATGGATAAAGAGTAAACATTTCAGTTCAAGTCATGATGAAAATGAAGGGCTGAGAGATACAATGAGGATTCCCATAAGGAAACCAAATAATGGCACTCCGAAGACATCCAAGCCCCAAGGCCTGGAACCTGTGACTATGCTGTGTTTCCAGGTGCAATAATGTTAGTGATCTTGACATGGGCAGAACCTGGTATGCCCAGGTGAACCCAACGTAATCACAAGTTTATGAGAGAGAGAGAGAGAGAGAGAGAGAGAGAGAGAGAGAGAGAGAGAGAAATGCAGGAGAGGGTCTGAGTAGGGGAAGGAGCTGTGTGGATGGAAGCTCAGGAAGGTGAGGCTGACAGCTTTAAAGATGGAGGAAGGGAATCATGAAACAGGTATATAATGGCTTCTATGTACCAGATCAGGTAAGGAAAGGGCATTTTCCCTAAAGCCCCAACACCTTGATTTTAGCTTTGCAAGGCCTGTTTCAAACTCTGACCTCCTTTAGACCTGTGGTAAATAAATTACAAGAGTAAGAGAATGCAAGTGCTATCTCTCAGTGTGGATTCATCTAGCTAAAAAGGCCAGGATTATCTAAACTGTTAATTGACTACTGAGAATTAATAGATTTTTCCAGAAAAGAGGAGACTGGCAAATCTTTATTTTACTTGCGGATCTGTATGATATTTTAAATTAGGAATTATATTCATTATTATGACCTAGCGTCTCAATGTCAGCATTTTCTGGTCAGAAGGGTGAGCTCAAGTCTGTTTATTTGCTGCAGTCACAGTAAATGTTAGGAGGCTATGGAGGAGGAGGAAGAGAAGAGGAGGAAGAAGAAGAAAAAGGGAAAAAATGAAAAAGAGGGGAAAGAAGAGAAAGGAAGAGGAGAAAGAAGACAGCCATTAGGGAGATTTCAGAGAAGATGGAGAATACCAAAATACAGGAAGGACCAGGATCATTTTGGTTAATAATAAATAACAATGCATCAATCTGATGCTCTTAAAAATGGAGAACATACTAACTTATACTTATTAAACTTTGTAATTTGTTCCTTGCTGCCTTTCTAATAATACAAAACAGGAGCAGAGAGGTAACCTTCCTAGCTCTCTCATTCACTAATGCTAAAATAGCAACAGGTATAGCTAGTAGATTCCATCAGTGTGGCTCTCAAATGTAGAAGTGCAAAAGGGTGCTAGTTGCAATGCAGGTTCCTAGGCACTGCCTCCAGCTTTCCAATACTATAGGTCTTGGTGGGCTTTGGCATCAACTCTTAAGACACCATTATTCCATGAGAAAATTGGTGGTCTTGTCCATGTTTTAAATTAGCACTGCTACTCTAGTACATTGCATCAAAATCCAGAACAACCACTAAAGGAAACATACCCATTTATTCTCCCTCTACTTTCATATCTTGGTTGGTGGGTGAGCTTTTGAACAAAGCCAAGATTGATGGAGAGGTAAATCACAAAGAAGCCCCTCTCTGTCACTCCAGTCGAACAGTATTCAACACACACACACAAATATAGATTCAGCTTTCATTAGTTCAAGACACTCAGCTTAAGGTAGGAAACACAACAGAAGGACAGACATATAAGAAGTCAAAGATGGGAAACCAATCCATCAATGGCAGTTCCCAACATGTGACTCTGGAATCATCAACACATGGCATCAGCAGGGTCTGGGAACTCACTATATATGCAAATTCCTAATCTCTGCCCCAAGTAGATTCCTTCTGTAATCATGGCTTGTGAGGCCATTAAGATGCCACTAAGTCTTAGACCATGTAAACCTTGTATGCATTTCCAAATTTTATCTGGCAAATTATATTTTCATATCCTAAAGACAAGACAGTAGAAGCAGGAAATGAGAAACGCTGAGGCATGGGGCTCATAGTCCATACTTTCCTGGCAACAGTCATTCCATTTCCCACATGTATCCCCACATTAAGGAGCAGAGCTTCCAACTGAGTTGAGCCAGATCACCTGAAGCATTAAGCATGGGCAAGCTGGGACTTAATCCTGCAGTTTCTGAGTTAATAGGTCTGAAAACAGAGGCCCTTCAAGAGTTGTGTGTTTATAGCAAAATCCCGAGTAACGCTGATGCTGCTGGTACGAGAACCACACCTATAGAATTGGAAAAGCCTTGGTGCATCCTTCAAACCAGCTAACTCACACCAGGCACTATGAATGCAAATGCTCATTGAACATCACTGTGGACTCCTAGGACCTAGAGGTAGGGCCAAAGGTGAGTGTTTAGTTAGGTCCATAAATCTATCACTTAGCTCCCTTATATCTTAAAGAAACTAAAAGGCAAGGAACCCATTCAGGAAAAAAAAAAAAAAATGCAGTCTAAGACCTGACTCTCCCAATGCCAGGGGCATTTTATAATTTCAGAAAAATCCAAACAAAGGCTACAACATGTGTACATTTAGCCATCAACAGGCCAATCAGTCCTTTGTTTGGGCCCCATGTTATCTCCACTCTGCTATAAAACAGTTTTTCATTCTATTCTGGGATTAGGAAAATTGGATCCTAAAAAAAATTCCAACTTTTGGGCAAAAACAAAAATAATCTGAGGAGATAGGATGTGGGCATGATACCCTTAGCCATTCTGGGTCTGGCAGAATTCTTTTTCCTAAGTCCATTCCTTTGATGTAACTGAGAAACAGTTTACAGTCTGATCCATGAGCAGAGAGCCAATAAAGAGTCTTCCCTCCAGATATTTCCCCTCTCATCAAGACTTAAGCATGAGTAAAAGACTACAGAACATGCAAGGTCAGTAGCTCCCAACCTTTTCTTGCATATACAGGCCATACCATAATACCCAGGGAAGACATAGGAGAAGGATACTGTTGATTTGCAACTCTTGGGTGTTTTAAAACATGCTCCGTACACGTGTGAATTGTGTATTCAGAAAGGCTGGTGACACCAAAGCTCCTCTGCTCTGGCCTCATTGAGCAGAAAACAAGCAATGGAGGACAAAAATGGGCTGAATCCACATTATTCTGGTAGTTTCGTTCGTGTTCATACGTAGGAGGAAAAGGGAGCCATGAGAACAAAAGTGGTGTTTCATTTACAAGCGTTTTAAATAAATAAATAAATTAGAATTGGGGACATATGGTGTTCAACTTGCAAGAGCTAGCCTATTCAAAATAAAATAGGTTTCTGTCTAAGCCGTTCTTTTCGAGTCTGTTTGTCTTCCAAACTCAAGCATTTTTCTCGGCTGAATTTTGAGGGGATTAGTTATTTTTAAAAAGAAAAAGGGGGGAAAAAAAGCCAACTCAAAAGCCGAAGTGAGCTTAGAGAGACACACATAAGCTGTTCTCCATATTGAGTCAACACCTGGGGCATTGATTTGAAAGCCAAATGCAGGCTGTTCACCTGCACTGCCAAGGATAACAGAAGCAACTGTCTCACTGTCACCAGAGAGAAAGAACCACGTCACTGGGGCTCCATCTGCAACTGCCTTTGAGGACCAAAGATAACCAGGGAGGGAGGGGGCAGGCGGCGGGAGGCGGGGGGAGCTTTGTTTTGAAACTTAAGAGCCTTCCTCTTTCTCCGGACCTTTTCTAATTTAGAGTGAGTTTCTTCTCCAAGCCCACCAAATTCCTTTTCCTCCAAATCCATTCTCTTTGTGGCTCCCGTCTTCTGCTGGGCTTATTCAGCTGAGCACTGTTGCTCCTGCTGCTGCTACCCAGCTCCTGGAGCTTGATTGGCTGGCCCTTCCCAGCATTCCAAGCGGTAATGGTCTCATTGACCCTGTAATTAAAGGAGTCCTCTGCCTCCCTACCCCTGGCTGGCTGCCCTCCACCTCTCTTCTATTATTCTTTCCGTAAGACCACCAGCAGATGGATAGAGATTTTTCACCCTTTCAAAAGCTCTCTGTTTTTCCCATCTCATCAAGCATATCTCAGCCAAGCGTAATTAGCTTAAGGCTTTTGAGTCCTCACAGGAGATCTGTTAAAAGACCTGAGCAATTTCAATAAAGAGCTTGAAAAGCAAATCCTAAAGGCTGTGCCTAACCACAGGAGAGCCACTATTATTTAGAAGCAGAGACCTCTCTCTTCCTCACATCCCCCCTTCTTCGGGCGAGCAGGCATTTAAAAATTCTCAAGAGTATTCATGAGGCCTCCCTCCAGGGCTTTGGGATCTTTCGGACCTTTATTGGGTAGGTGGGATATTTAAGCTCTTTGTCTTCAGCAGGTCAGCCTTTGGCTCCTTTTAATTGATTTCAATCATGGGGTGCATTTTGGAGAGCCTTAAGATATCCCCAAATGGCCAACAGTTTGTTTGCTAAGTCTCTTAGACATTTCACTCAGTGCCCCCACCCCAGCCCCTTGGTCATTGGGAAAGAGCTGGTGAGCTTCCTTTGTGGTTCAGAGCAGTTGATAATGAAGGGTAAATTAATTAGCTTCAATTCAGATTTGCACCCCACCTTTGAGTGGCACTGACCCTTGAGTTTTGAATAGCCATATGTATTGCAGTGTTGATCCCATAGCCTCAGCCCTTTTTGCTCCCATCTATGGGAGAAAGCAAGTGTTTGAGACTTAAATTAAACTCTGTTCTCATTAAAATGAAGTGAAACAGAGCCTAAGTCTGTGGCGCTCATGCTGAGCATGGAATGCTGGAGAAGCCCAGCTTCACTAGGAGAGGTAATGTGTATTAACCCCCCCCCCCCCATGCCTTCCAGAAGGAGGCTGGAACTCAGGTGTTGGGTAGAAGGGTGACAAACAGTATTTCCTCATGCGGTTGCCCATTACCAAGACTTGGGAATAGAGACTTTCCTTTGTAAATGGCCATAAGAGGAATGAGCTGCAATGCTTGATTAGAATGCCTTTTGTTGTCCTGGGTACACTAATCAGTCCCTCTTTGAACCACGATGCAAAGATCTAGAGATACACCAATTCTGAAGACTGGCCAGACTTGTACACAGCAGCTGCCGTGAACCTCACAGTCAGAACAGTGGAAGTCTCCTTTTAAAACCGTAATGTGCCTCTAGAGTGGGATGGCAAGTTGACTTGCCAGGCAGACTCCAAAGACTCCAAAGAGCGATTAATTTACTGCTATCATCAACACATGACAAGGTCTGAAACAAAACTTGACTTGCAGGAAGATGAACGCAGGATGAATGTTCTCAGTGGGTGTAACAAATAAAAATGTAATCTTTTATAGAGGCTTCTCATAAATGTTTTGCATTGAAGGATGGCTGATAATAGAGAATGATGAGGCTCCCTTCTAGTTGCTAGACTGTCTCAGCCGAGAGACACAAGTCATTCTGAGTCCCAGAAACACATAGGATTGCTACAGAGTGAATGAGACCGAGAGCGGGGAAGTCACGACCCACACAGCCATCACTTCATAACAACAGCGATGCAGAAGGACGGTTAGGGAATGGATGCTGCAGTATCCCCAGAATGCACAGGCAGTATCTGTGACGTCCACAGGGCAGTGTGACCATCGCCAAAGTGCTCAGAACTAGTTTGTACCACTTTTTTTTTTCAAACAGCTGTGCTTAATCAGAGAACTTTTGGGACCAGTCACTTACACTATGAAATTTTTCTAAGATGCTCTATTGTAAAATTTCAAAAACTTCAGGTGTGAAAAGTAAAATTGTCCTGGCCACGGGCGGGGTGAGGACTGAGGCACATTGTGTAACTTTCTACATTCTTTCTCCCTTGGCCCAACGTGTTCCTACCTTTCTCTGAGATGCTACCCTACGTGTCGAATATGGTATGGTATTGCAGTTCAGCTTAGCTCCTCTCAGAGATAGTAAGGAATGGAACTGCCTAGTTCTATACCTCACTCTCTGAAGCCCAGGGCCCTGTGAATTTCTTTTCATGCTTTCAATACATATGACATCTATCAAGGGGTGTGGGCAATGGAGAACTCATTGCTGTTCAGAGTTGGGTCTTCCATCCTCAGATGATTTTCAGTATTCATCAGGAAGCTCAGCTTCTTTCCTGAAGCATCTGCTGATTCACCTCAGTTCTCCTGTGCAGAGGAGAGTAAAACAAACCGGGACACGTGGCAAAAGACCCTGAAAACATCATCTTCCTGTCAGGCACTTAATTCATTTCTCCTTATTCCACACAGCTCTAACAAACAGTACATGGTCCTCAAACACTGATTTTTCTTGACTGTGCATGTTCCTGTGCAAGCCAGATTTGCCAACTTCTCTCTCAGAACAAACTAAAAAACTGTATACATAGCCAAACTTACATTGGTTATCAGAGCAATATGATGTAATATATGTAAAGTTCTACCAGCAGTGTAAGACACATGGTAAATGCTTATTTAGGGCTAATTATTGTGGTTATCTGTGTTCTACATAGATACCCATATACCAAGTCAAGGGACAAAGTCACTTTTTTATTTAAACAGTGAGGAATCTAAAACTAGATCAAAGGTTACCTACTACCTCTAACTACTCAGCCAATAGGGTCTCAACTTCTTTGAGGGTTGCATATCAGATATCCTGCATGTCAGATACTTACATTATGATTCATAGGAGTCGCAAAATTATAGTAATGAAATAGCAACAAAAATAATTTTATGGTTGGAACTGTATTAAAGGTCACAGCATCAGGAAGGCTGAGACCCACAATGCAACCCTTGTAAGTACTGTGTGGGAAGGTGAGGGTGCTGGGGAGACAGCCTAACGACTTCTGTCTTCTAAAAGTGCCCAAGCTGGAAGCCTAGCCAATTTCCTCTAGCTGTTGTTGCCTTTGACCATGAGGTCTCATTGAAGAAATGCCACCATCAAGAAAAATGTGTCTCTACCCCTTGGCTTCGTGCAGATGTGGTGTTTCTATCTGTTGCAGTGGATTCCGTTCTCCTATAAGAATAATAACAAATCTCAAAATGGGGCACAGAGGAGGGCCTGCAACCCTAGGAACTGGACCACTGATGGGGCAGCTCCATGTCCTCCCTCTTGTTACTCACGGTTATGTTCCAGGAAGTACATGCCATAGCATGTGTGATACATAGCTGAGAATGGCAGTCAGCATTTCTAGAGAAACTCAGCACAACAGCACGGGGCTGTGGGGTATGAGCTCAGCTACTTGTCAGCTTAGAGATGTAGGGTTTATCTTTAATTCTGCACTTGGTAGCTGCTTTTTTGATTTACTCAAACTCTTCCACTTATTGCTGCTGGAATCATGGCATTTTAGAGAACACAGACAGAAACATCTTTACGGTAATCTGCATCATCCTTTCTACCGCCCATCCTGCCATGGCTCTCAGCATCTCCAAAAGATCCATGTTCTCAGAAGCACCAGTTGAGGGAAAGCAGAAACCTAGATCCTGACAAATCAGTTGCCTGCAAGAAACTGTTCAGAGAGACAATTGGGATTCTAATCATCCTGTGTCATTCCTGATGGGTTCTGTCTAAGAGGATAGGGAAGTAAGCTGTATTCCCCTGTTCATTTTAAATGATAGAGTTAAGCATCTTGCCTCCTCGTAATCTTCATAATTATTGGTATCTTCGGCATCATTAATTATAGGATTATTAGTCATAAAAATTACATCTTACAAAAGAGCAGAAGGGAGGAAGGCAAGGGGAAGAGATAGGTGGGCTTTTGATGTTGGCACTGGTGTATTTGCATCAAGCAGCCAGCACCATACAGCCTAACTGCAGAAAGCTGACCTTCATAGGACCTTGATCAGAGGTCTCCAATTGGATCCGTGCCTTGTAACTTTTTGTTCTGGGTACCAAATCCTATAGAGGCTACCCTTGTAGCCTTAATATATGCCAGTGATCACAGCCACGGTGGCCAAAGAGTATAAAAGAATGATATCTTGTCGTATCATACCATCTTATTTTACCTATAGAGCTGGTGTTTTGTAACAGCTATGCTCTGACAACAAAAGTTGCAGAAAACGGTATGAGGATATCAGAGCCTTATTTTAAACTGCCTTGGGCTTTGCCTTCTTTAATGTGGATTTTGCATTCAGCTAAAAGGAAATCTCTGAAAGTCTTCCCAAATGGCTCAACGCCCACCCCCCATATGTATATGAGATTGTACTCCCTGAGGTCTTGAAGGTATGAGAATGCTTTTAGGATGCACCATCGTTTCTGTCTCATGTGAGACAGACTTAGAATCCCCTGGCAGTCATTCCCTCCAATCATTCTCTGGGCCCTGTGAGTCTGGATGCTTTATGATTACTGTTTCAGAAGTAGGATAAAAGCAGACGGGTGAGGCATAGACTTAGAACCCCAGAGCCAGCAACTAATGCTCTCTCAACACATCTTAAATGGTCTTTTCAAAACCTAGATCCCCCCGCCCCCCCGCCAGATACTGTTTTCCTTTCAGAAACCAAGCTAGTGCTTTTAAAACAATAGGAAGATCATAGAGGCAAGAGTTACTGAATGTACTAAACCAAGCAAGCTCACGAGTGAATGTCTTGCCCCCAAGTGAAATTTTTAAAAAAAGGTTGATGTCAACTCAGGTCAGAACCACACTGACAGTGTGAGGGTGTGAGGGTATCTCGTGCCATGGGTAGGGCTAGAAACTGGGGATCTGAGCTACTGAGTCCTCACCTAGAGGCTGCCAGCTCTCCCTCCATCAGTCAGTGGGGCTGTAGGAACAAATACTAGCAATGTGGCATTTTCCGAAGGCCACCAGGTCACAGCAACAGGACACAAACTGATCCTACATAGAGCCGGGAAGCCAAACCAATCACCATGTCCCTGAACAAAGCCTGGTGACAATGTCCTTTGTCCCAAGATACAGTGTCCCAGTTGTCAAAATCTAAAATAGAATCTGGGGTGCTGAGGGGTCCCCGGGTTTCTGGGCTGTGTAGTTTATTCTAGGGAAGTTTTTCGTCCAGACTCTCCCAGAAGATGCTGAACTGAGATATACCTGGGAGATGGAGTACACTCATTAAGAGTCATTCCTGGTGAATGAAAAGAAGCAGGAGTTGGAGTAGCCAGAGGAGTCACCAGCCTACTCTGCGAATGCTGCTCCTGAGGGAAAAGATGCAGGGAAGGGAGTCTGGAAGGTGTGCAAGGTAAGAAGGTTTTGAAGGCAAAGCACCAGAGACCATTGCAGAAAATTAAGCCCCAAATAGCCCTGCCTTAATACCCACTCTAGGAACAGCCTGTGTGGAGCGTGATCTGGAGCAAGAGGGGTGATAGTTTCCTGAAGTTTCCATCCTGTACTCTTAGGATCCAGGTTCCATTTCACCATTCCTGGGGCCACGCTTTATTTACATTGATTATGTGCCATGGAGATGTATCAAATGAAGTCAGCACGGCATTGCAAGACGATCTTGTCTAGGACTGCTTGCTTCTCACCTGAGTGACTGACATCCAGGCAAAGTCTCTCCATAGCACCATCAGCTCTCTGTGCCTGGTGTTTTGTTTGGGACAAATGGGCATATTCTGATCATTGGCAAGTATGAGAAGATCTTGAGAAGTCAACCTGGGCTTTGGTAAAGGTCAGTTTTCTGAGCTTAGGTTTAGGGGATGAGTTTAGGTATTGGGGATGAGATGGGGTGTAGGGGATGGGCTTTGGGTATAGGGGAGCTCTTTCCTAGCATGCATGTGCCACATGTAAGAACTAGGGGAAAAGCCTCTTCCTAATCCTTAGAAGGGAACTTCTTTCTCTCTGCTTGTCTCCTCCCTCTCTCCCGGGTCCCCTCCATCATCAGAAAGCCTAGGAGTGAGTGTTTTCTTTACTGTTCTGTTCTGACCAGGATGTGTCTCCTCTTTGATTGTTAATGAAAATTATCTAGTGAGTTTTCAAGACCCCTACCAGCAGACTATGCGCCAGGTCAGTTAAGTCTGAGGCTCAGGATGGAGCAGGTATCAACATGCTTTAAATCTCCTTAGGTATTTTCATTATGCAGCCAAAGTTGAGAAACTCAGAGTGAACCCCTCCACCCCCAGCCCCTGCCCCCATGGGGTGACTCTGGCCTTCCTGGCTTCCCACTGGCTAAAATGGTAATTGGCTGCTTAGCAAATGTGATATGCGCGTTGATGAATAAAGCATGAGTGGAATATTTTAATATCTGATTATAGTCTTTATTATACAAGCGCATTTTCTTAGTTTTAATGTTCAGATAAATTATTTGGCTTTAGTGCGGTTATAAAGTAAAATATATTGCTTATGTTCCTTTTTTTTATTAACACGTTATTTGTACGTATTAATGAGCTGCACTGTGATGTTACTCTTCATGCATACAGTGTGCCACCCGTGTTCCCACCTCCCCTCAGCACCCTTACCAATCCCTGTCAATGACAGTTCTGCTTTCAAGCTATTTTAAAGCTTCTGTCCCCCCCCCCAAAAAAAAAAGCAGGCAGCACCTCTTCCAGGGTTGGCTTATTTCTTTTACCAGGTGCTCTTCAGTTCTACCCATTTTTCTTTATGACTGACTAATACTCCACTACACATGTATACTCTATTTCCTTTCCTTGAATCTGCAGGTGGGCTGATCCTCCGCTCCCCCCCCACACCCACACATCCCATCTAAGCTATTTAGTGTGAATAGCCACGATTCATATCAGCATGCAGGTACTCATCTGTATGCTAATTTTATTTCCTTTGGAAATACACTCAGGGGTGGGATACCAGGATCCTAAGGTGTATCTATTTTTGGTTTGCTAAAGATTATCCTTACTGCTCTAGGTAGTGTCAGAATTTATTTCTATTCCCACCAACAGTGTCTACAATTTACTGCTCTTCATATTCTCAAACATTTGGGATTTTTCTGACCCCCCCTCTCTCTTTCTCTCATAGGTATTTTAACTGCAGTAAGGTAGTATGTTGTTTTGATTTGACTTTGCCTAGTGGCTAATAATAATGAACTTTTTTCATATATTTAATAAGCATGTTTATTGCCCCCATTTTAAAAAATACTGCTTGGATTATTTTGCCCAGTTTTTTTTTTTTACTTTTACTTTTTTTATTATTCCTTGTGAATTTCACATTATGCACACCAGTCCCACTCATCTCCCCATCCTCAATATCCACCCTTTGCCTTTATAGCCTCCCCCCAAAATAACACACACACACACACACACACACACACACACACACACACACACACACACACACTATACCTCATCATGGAAGCTGTAATATGTCACAGTGTGTCCCACAGTATGCCCCTCTGTCCGTAAATCTTTACTTGCAAATGTTCATTACAAGGCATCATTGGTCTGGTTCAAGGTCTCTGGCTTCTGTGACAGCATCAGTATTAGATCCTCACCAGGACTCCTCCTGGTTACCCTGCTGTTGCCTGAATCATGAAGATCCTTCAGCTTTGCATCAGCAGGACTGGCCCTTTCATCTATCCCAACAGCTATCTATCAATAGATGATACAGATTTTGAGCTGGGCCAACTCAGAGCCTTGGATCTGGGCCAGAGTGGTAGCTGAGCTGGTCAGGTTGCTGGCTCTTCCTTTTCCGCACTACTAGGGCAAGCTCTCCAATACTACTCCAGCCACCAATACTGCCATCACCAGGAGGCAGAGCCAGCTCTCCTGCACTCGTGCCCTGTGAACTAGCTCACCTGCTCAAAACCATCAGACTCAGCATTACTGTGCTGCCCAGTTGAGGTGTGGGGCTCACTCTCCCAAGGGCCACAGCCACCAAGAGGCAGGGACTGCTCTTCTGCTCAGGGTAGGCTCACCTGTGCCTTCATCAGGGCCAGCTTCATTGTGTTACCCAGGTGAGATGCAGGGTCTGCTACCCAGAGCACTATAGTCAATGAGGGGACAGGAATAGCTCTCCCAGCTGACTGCTCCATGTGGTGAGGGATGAGGTGGGAAGGACATAACCCCTGTATACATGTCACTTCATGGCAGATGAGTGGCAGGGCCAACTCTACAGCAGTCTTGCCCTTGGGGCTAGCTCACATGTCCTGCCACCACTAGAGTCAGCTCTGCTGGGCAGTCCTAGCAAGGTCCAGGGCCCACAGCTGGTGAGGGGTAGAGACAGCTCAGCTGTTCTCATTACTGCTGGAGCCTGTTCTCCCAACTGCTTCGGGTAGCAAGAGGCAAGGGGGCACAGCATTTTGCCAATTTTTATCAGTTGTCTTACCTTTTTATTAATACATTTTCCACTCCTTCATGTATTCGCAGTGTTAACTCTGTATAATGAATAGCTGGCAAATATCATCTCCCATTCTGTAGTCTGTCTCCACTCTCTTTGTTTTCTTTGCTATTCTGGAGCCGTTGTATTTGACCTGGCTCATTTTTCAAGTTCTGCCTTTACTTCGTGGACTGTGCAGGGTCACAAACAGATAACCATCAGTGGAATGTCTTACAATATTCTCTTCATGTTTTATTCAGGTAGTTTCAGATCTCCAGTTATTTTAGACCTTTGATCCATTTGGGTCCAGAGAGAAGAACAGGGCCAAGTTTCAATCTTCGGCAGATGGGTATTTTTCTTTCCAAGAGCCATTTGTTTTATAGGCTGTCCTTTCTCCAGGGTGCATTTTGGTACCTTCTGTGAGAATCAGTTGGCGGGAATGTAAAGGTTCACTTACAGGACTCTCTTTGTCCCACTGGTCTACATTTTTTTTTTTTTTCAAGACAGGGTTTCTCTGTGTAACCCTGGCTGTCCTGGAACTCACTTTGTAGATCAGGCTGGCCGCCTCGAACTCAGAAATCTGCCTGCCTCTGCCTCCCAAGTGCTGGGATTAAAGGTGTGTGCCACCACACCAGGTTTACATGTCTCTTTTTAGTACTGAATGAAAATAAGAAAAATAAAAAGGAAAAGACATGACTGCTCCTAGGTATGGTGGAAGAGGTTTATTATAGATACCTGGGAGCAGAAGCATGGGTGGGAACTTCTTGAAGAGTCCAGAGAGGGCATGATCAGATTGAGCTATACCATGTAAAGATGGGGTCAGGGGAGGGGGAGGAGGGAAAGGAGAGGGGAGTAAGGAAAGCCAGCTATAGCAGCCAGGAGGCCCACAAGAGGGTAAATGAAAGGGACCAGATAATCAAAATGGTTGGATTGTATAGGGAAGGACACCTGGGGGAAAGGTAGTACTGCCCCAGGACTGGAGAACTTTAAGGTAGGGTCAGGCTATGTCAGCTAGAGAGCCCTGTAACAACAGGTAAAGGTTGTGGAATTGCAGGGAGACCCTAACAAGCAGGCCCTCCTTGATATGCTAATTAGGCACCTCCACCATTTGTCTCAAGTTTGAAACCTAACAAATACCAACACTGTGATGAGTTGGTTATTGCAGCTCCACTGTAGGTCTGTAAGTCAGGCCGGATAGTTCCTCTGGTTTTCTTCTCACTGCTCTGAATGTCTTTGGTTGTTTGGGATCTTTTACACTTCTGAATTTTAGGACTTTTTCCCCCTAGATTTGTGTAAAATATTATTGATATTTTGGTGAGGATCATATTAAATCTATAGTTTGCTTTGGAGCATTTTTCCAGTATTAATGCTAATCCATGAACATGAGGAATTTCATGGGTCATTTTTTGTGACCTCTTCAATATCTTTATGTGCTTTATAGTGTTTGTTAGTGAGATCTCTCACTTCCTTTTAAGTTTATGCCTACATCTTCTTATTCTTTTTGTTATTGATGGACTCATTTTCACGAGTTCATTGTTGATGTATGTAAGAATTGCTGGTTTTCATATGTTGATTTTTTTCAAAATATATTTATCCTTTGATAATTTCCTACATACCTACATGTACTTTGAGCATACCTTTCCCCTCTTGTCTGCCTCCTACCTCCTCTCATGCCACCCCAGTGCATCTCCCTACCCTGTCCTCCATTTTTCTTCTCTTTTATTTTTTTTCTCTTTATTTCCCACTGTGTCTAATTAGTGCTGCCCATATGTGCATGGGTTTGGGGCCATCCACTGGAGCATTACCAACCTACCAGTGGCCACAACCCTAAAGGAAAATGAGTCTCCCCCCACTGAGCTACTTGCACTGCCAACAGCTCCTTGGCTAAGGATGGGGCCTTATGAGCTTCTCTCTGATCCAGTACATGCTGGAATTTTGACTGGCCTGATCTTATGTATATTGATTGTTTTAAGTTCTAAAATAAACTGATATAAATATATTTACAATCTATATTTTATCTTCTTTTTAAATTAGCTCACACCGCAGCGAGTTTCTTATGAGATTTCATTCATACTTAATTTAATTTGCGTTGACTCTCCATTACATCCCCTGCTCCCCATCTTCCACCCCCAGAATCTGCCTTCCCACTTTCACATCACAGAACTACTATTTCCTAAACTGGTTTGTCATTTCTAATATTCTCTTAGCAGTGTTTTTTTTCCCCCCACATATAAAATTATATCTACCAACATATATTAATTTGAATATATACACTTCTCCTTTCTAATTGTTCCAGCTAAAATTTCTATCATCATGTTTGGATTACATCTGTGAGAGTAAGGACTCTTGATTTGTTCCTAATTTTAGAGAAAATTCTATCATACTTTTCCAATTCACTAAGATGATAGCTGTGGATTTTTCATATATATAAATTGTGAGTATATATCTCCATGTAACAGACTTATAAAAAATCATGTTGATGTATTATCCTCCTAAATCAAATTTGTGTAAGGCATTTATTAGGAACTATCACTGAATTTTATCAAATGATTTTTCTGCATCTATCCAATCTATTGGTGTGATGTCTTATGTGGTGATTTGAGTGGAAGCAATCCTTCATAAGCTCCTGTGTTTGGACACTTGCTACCTGTAGGTGATGCTTTTCAGTGAGATGGTGCAGTCTTGCTAGGGAAATTGTGTCACTTAATATGGGATTTGGGAGTTCATAACCTCCCTACACTTCCAGTTCATTCTCTCTGCTTCACATGTGCATTTCACCATCCTGCCCTGCCTGGCCCTCTGCTGCCATGCTCTCCACACCATTACAGACTCTGCAGCTAGAAAGAGAAGGCAAAATAATGACTCTTCTTCTATACGGGGGCTCATAGTTTTAAAAGGGATCCAGGCCATCTAGGTGGAGAAAGCATGGTGGCAGCAGTGTGAGTCAGCTGGACTCATCCCATCTGCCATGTCTGTCTAGTATCCCATAACCTCCTATACATAGATGCCCATGTGTTTCCTAATACTAGAGAAGTTTTCTGGTATTATTCCCTGAGTGCATTTCTTGTGTCTTTAATCTTTATCTCTTAACCTTGGGCAATTCCAGTTATACAGATGTTCATTCATTTAACAATATCCCAAAGATGATGTCCTTGTTCTTTTGTTCTCTTCCTTCAAAAAAAAATAGCCTTAATGCACTATCTCAAAAGACGTGTCTTCAAAATAAGATATTATTTCTTATGCTTAGTCTGTCATTGAGGTTTTCAACTGATTTTTAAATAAATAAATAGATAGATAGATAGATAGATAGATAGATAGATAGATAGATAGATAAATCTTACTGGCCTTTTCATTTCCAAGATTTATATTTGGTTTCTTTTCAAAACTGGTCTCTTTACTGACTTTCCTACTCATAGCCCATATTGCTTTTGATTTTATTTAACTCTACATCTATACGTTGTTGAAGTTCATTGAGCTTCTTATGAGTCTTCTTGCTAAACTGCATATCTGGCATTGAATCGATTTACATTTCTTTGGAGTCTGCTACTGGAGGGTAGTAGCGCTTTCTTGGCACTCTAACAGCACCTTGGTTGGCAGTGCTCCTTACCTTCTTATGTTGAGATTTCTCTATCTGTAGAATCAGCTCTCTCTGCGTAACTTTATCAGATGGCCTTCTAAGTAAATGGCTCTCTTCTGAAGCTCTGCCTTGAGGGTGTAGGTTTATGATACAAAGTTAGATTTATTTTCACATAGAAGTGAGCACATAGGGTTTGCTTAAAGCCTCTATTAATGATTTTGGACATCGTAGGTATTATGCTAGATTTGGAGAGACTCACTGTCTCTGCAGGCTGTACGAAAGTGGAATTGCTCCAATGGTTCCAGAAGAGAGAGTGGAGAGAGAGGTTGCTCACTGTCTACATGCTCCTACAATGAACCCCTGTTGGGAAATGGGGACAGTGCACAGGCACTGTTGATGCTGGTTATGTTGCTTGTTGGTATCTCTGGTACTGGTTACAGCAGTAGTAACAAGAGGTGTGAAGAGCTTGTCTTTTTAAAAATTAAGTGGTACAGACCCAATTGCTTTTTAGCTGGAACCCAGTGTGTGGTCAGAATAGGTGTACATAAAACAGATCATAGTTCTTGCTGATGTTATTGTGAATACCCACCCAGACATAGGATCTCAGGGATCCCTGGATGTTCACACCGATGAATATGGCAAGGGCTGGTGCCTTTGGCTAGCAGCCATATCTATCTGTCCCTCCTTACCAGGCCTTGAGTAGAGACTGGACACATCCAAGGATACCCACAGTTCCTCTCAGGGTCTCCTCTGGCTAGGCACACCCAGGCGTTTTTCTCATTCCATTGTTAATAAGAAGTACTTCCCAAGCAGCAAGGTCAAATGAGCCATATCTAGACCTGGGAAAAATATCTCTCCAGACCTCCTTAGGCCTGTCTCCCTGAAAAGTGATATTGCTCAAGGATGCTTCTGCATGCCTCTGATAACATGGTTTCAGTGGAATGATAGACTTTTCCCCCAACACGGGTCTTAGAGGAAAAGCTCCTCTGATATTCTGGGGTTTGCAGGCCATAATACAATTTTTCATGACTGTGTCAAAATACCCATGAACTGCAAATACAGGGCCCCCAAGGATTTTGAGTCAGATTCAGTCTTCTGAGAGATATTGGATTCATCAGGTTAACTTTCCACCAAGTCACCAGAGAGATTGAAATCTGAACGGCTTCTGACACCCGCTAGAGCAGTCCAAATTCATGCAATAGATTCTTTCTCAAGTTGACTTCTGGCTTTAGCACCCAGAGCCCACTGTTCATTAGTAGATGATGTGTCATCATTTCCAAACTATTGTGCACGTTTTAGTTTCTCTAAGAGAATAGCATACCTCTAGAGATTGCAGAACTCCCCATTAGCCATTTGGACTGACAATGCCCATTCTGATAACTTTGCTAAGATACTATTTCTCCTTCATCCATGCATAAGCAAACTTCACCTTTCCCTGGTTATGGAGCATGGGCACATGTGCCAGGATATTTTGTTTGTATTTCTATGCTGTAGTCCTGGAACTCTGAGCTATATGAAGTTCTAGTTTTTCTCAAGCTGGCTTCCAGTGTCTTATCTCACAGTCAGCTACCACCAAAGGTAGATGCATGTTCATTTTCTTGGTTCTTCTTTGCAGAGACAATAAATGATGGGTGAATCTGTCTTAAAATTCCCCAAACTTAGCATTCATATTCTTGAAAGAATAAATGCGTATCAGAAAGTTTGAAGAACAAGTGCACTTAGATGCATTCATTAGTTAAAGAAAACTAACAAAAAAAGATAGTCAACTGTGTTACCCGTCAAAAATTTGAGTTTTCCCTTAAGTGATTTATAGCATCGCTGATTATAAGAAAATCGGCAGCTCTTACCAAAGGCGAGTAAATAAAATACTAACACAGTCTAGATTATTGAACTAAAAATACAAATGGCAAAACATGTTGTATTAGTCAGAGTTCCAGATGTGGTCAGATGTAGTAGCAGAATTTAGAGAATAAGTCTCTTATTATATAGAAAGGGGGGTTATTAGAGTCACTGTAGGCTTTGGCCCAACTAATCCAATAATGGTAGGCTATGAGAAGAAAGTCTAAGAACTCAGAAGGCACTTAGTCTACAGCATTGAAGGTCTCCAGCTGGTCTTCAGTAGACACTGTACTCCCAGGAAAGTAGGCTCTAATGCCAATAAAAGAATGAACTTACTAACAAGACAATCGCAAGTGAGCAAAGAGCTAAAGTCCTTCTGTCTTCTTACTAAGGCTTCCTTCCAGCAGAAAGTGTGACCCAGATTAAAGGTGTGTCTTCTCACCTCAAAATTCCAGATCAAAAGTGTGTGATTCCCTGTATCAAAGGTCCAGACTAGAAGTAGATTCACCTCCTTCAAACCAAGCAAGTTATCACTTACAGATGTGCCCTCCATTTCTGGATTGTTGTTCATTCAATTGTAAGGTAGTCACCAGAGAAGACTACTGGGGCATGTATTTAAGCCAATAAAACGTTTTTATTGTCTGGCCAGTGACTACACTGGGTGTTCAGAATCCCAGAATTGCCCTGAGACTTTCTCAGGGAGAACTTTTAGGCATCAAAACTATGTTCTGGGTTGACATACTTCAGTTAACAAGAATAGTTAGCCAAAAGCAGAACTACAGAAGCCAAAAATCAAGGTCAGTACATTTAGAGACTTTCTCAGAACTATGAAGTTTGATGGATTAGGTCCTTGTTTTCATTTTGGGGGATGGTGCTGTCTATGTGCTGAGGTTTACAGCATAATTCACACTTCCATTGTGGAGTCAGTTATGCTTCTTCTGTTACAATTCCAGGTGTGGTCAAGTTGACAACCAAGAATAGCCATCACACATGTCTCTTAAGTTTGGAGTGAGATTGGAATAAGGGATGCCCCTCTAAGGTTTTGCCATGTGTACTGTCTACTAAAAAGTACATATTAAAATTCATATTTGGGATCCCACTGTGATGGATGGTGAGGAATGGTTTGGGTACCTCTTCCCTGAAATGGGTGTTTTGTTTTGTTTTGTTTTGTTTTTAAATACCACAACTATAGCATATAGGAAAACTATAGCACTTGCTTGCAGCAATGTTAAATAGCCAGGTGACAGTGTTCTAGTTTTCCATGGCCAAGTGCTTCCATTTTAGGAACAAACAGCCTACCAAGTGTCACTATATTTATAGTCTTGAAAGTTTTGTATCACTCCCAAGGGAGATATAGGGAAAGGAACATTTACAGAGAATTCACAGAGTGGCATTCCGATTTACCACCCTGCAGATTCTTCTGACCATGACTGTAAGTAATGGCATTCTATTAGTGCCAGAAGGCTGGAGCAGATGGCTTGGTCTATGAGCCAGCTGCATTGCATTCAGATGTTCTAAGAAATACTGTTGAGAAAGACTCTAGGTAAACAGAACATTGAATTGAATAGTAGAGAGGGGAAGTCCCATCCTGTCTGTACCCATTTACCATCAGCTAGATCTTTACCATTAGTGCTATCACATGGATTCTGTAAAAACTTCAAAATGAGGGAGGGGATATACTGGTGCAAAGTCTCATCTGGCCCTAACATATCAAATATCAAGGCATTTCCTATAGTATTGGTAATGTCAATATTTGTGTTTAGAATTTTTCTACTTTTTGCCACCACCATTAATAGCATTAAAATATGGACCTCTTTGTAGTGTAGTTCAGCTCTCTTGCCATGTTAAGACTTTGCCCAAGCAGTCTCAATACATGGGTGGTAACTTTGTTATATTGAAGATGTCAGCATTAATAGCTTGGTAATTATATTCCCTAGATTAGACAACCAGTTGTCTTAAACTACAAGTCCTATGTGAATTAGTAGATAGCTAGGCTTAATTTTCCCCCCTTCTAATTTGCAAAGTAACAAGCCTCCCTCACTATTCTCAAAGATTCTGTGTGATGAATTCAGGGGAGGGGAACCAGATCACCATCTGGGAAAAGAAGCCAAGAAAAAATAACCAGACAACTTCTTCAATATCCCTGGACCATGTCACTGTCCCTTTCATTCCCACTTATCGCAGCCAAAGCATCTGCTGTAGTCTTCAGTGCACCTGTCTTCCTATGCATGATCTTTGTGGGAAGATTCCCTATAGCCAAATAAAGAGTCTACCCTCGCCTTCCTTGGTAACCAATGGCCGTAGAAGAGGTCCTTGTGTGTTGTCTATCTGGGTTGAAGAATGTTTTTATAGTTTATTGAATTATTTCTAGAAACATAAGAATGAGGAAGAATGGAAGGCAGTCTTTAATAGCAATGATTTTCTGCTTGTATTTCTTTATTTAAATCCTTTCCCCAACTTCTTTTTACTTCTCTTTTTCTTCTTAAACATTGTTATTTGATTTGATTCTACTTCTACAAATGACTTGTTAACTTTAAGTTCTATTTCTGTGAATGGTAACATCACCGTCACTGAATTACACATTTTTATAATAATTCCTATAAGGAATACCTAGACAACTCCATTTCACTTTCTTCAACACTGGCTTTTTAATATCTGGTCCCATCTGCAATGCTTCATCTGAGCATGTGGCAGTTCTGTTATGCTCAATGGCTAGATCCAAAGTTTTGAAGTTGTCTTGACCTCTTCTCATTGCCCCAACCATTACCTATGTACATCTTCAGCAATACTTATCAGTTTATTTTAAAATATCTTACACCTCCTATCTATTCCGTTGCCACCAACAGTCATGACCAATTTGCATCAATTACTGCAATAACTTATTTGATCCCCTAACTTCATCTTTGCATGTTGTCTAACATATTATTACAACTGGATGACTCTTATAAGTTTGTCTCACTCTTCAAAATCTGTCCTCAGTCTTGTGTGGAAAATAATTCTGCCATGTCCCTATGAATTGTGACTGTGACCCTTTGTCTCCTTTTTCCCCTGATATGAATTTCTTTTATTCCCTTACATCTGTGTCTTTCTTTATGATATAGGTATACTCCTACCCAAGGGTTTTCACACTTACTGTTTCTTTCCCTGAATGCTCCCCCCTTAAAACTCCTAATATCCTCTCGATGTGGGGATTTTTCTGAGTCTTGGCTTCTGAGTCCTTGGAATCCAGAACAGTGCTCAGCTTTTAGCATACACACCATGTGTGACTATTTAGGGTGAGATGACCTGTCCTCTCCAGAAATTGTATTTTTATGTTTTGGATGTTTTGTGATGCCACATGGCCCTTGCAGAACTGATAGAGTTCCTAAAACTAAACTGATTTGGTCAGGTTCTAAATTACCTGATTAAAATGAAACTCAGATTCCTGATCCCATCATCCCCATCAGTCTGCCTCTTAGCCTTCTTTGATACCCTCTGGTTTTCCTACCCACTCTTCTGTTCCTGGAGCAGGCTAATTTACCACTGGGAACACTGGGCCAGGGCTTCCCTCCTTCAGAAAAAACATGTGTTCTTTCATGTTCTCATAACCAGACCCCTTAATTGGGTCTCAATCTGAAGTTTCACACCTAGGTGAATCTCCTTTCCGCTTACTCCAGCTGGATAGCCTCTTTTTCCTGTCCCTATAAAAGCTTCCTCATCTTGATCACTGTATTACAAGAAGCCCACAATACATGGCACACAGTTGGTACCTATATTATCTGTGGAGGACGAATGAATTTCATTAGTCCAGCAGTCAAGGTCTTGAGACTTTTCCCTGCAGGAGAGCATCAGCCCATGGAGCTGAAATAATTAATGTATTGGAAAGTCCATCTCCTGTAGCCTGTGAGAGTATCTGGCCAGGAAGAATGTTTAATTCATAGTTACCCCTACCTCCAGGTCTCTCACAGCTTGTAGTATCTAGCAACTTTCCAAAGGTGTTAGCTAAGCTACCAGGCAGCTTTTGAAAGGCCAAAGGCATCTCCATCAAGTTCATTGCATTTGAGAGAATAGGCAATGTGAACCATAGAGCATAAAGTATTAAAAAAGCAGATGTTATGAAATGATCAGGGAGGCCTAATGAGAAAGAATGCAAAGTAGAGCTAAGATGGAAAGAAAACAAGTACCTAAAGTTAGACTCAGAGGGAAAAGGAATACCATGAGGTCATCGATTCATACTGTCAGTTCAAAATGTGTCAAGCTCTGGTGTGGAAATTTACATGTCCTCTGTGCCAGCTCAAAGATAGCATCACCCAGAATCTACAATTAATAAGTCCTGTGAGTCAGCATTTTGACAACCCACACAAACTTCTTACAGCAGGCATTTCCAATTTTCTATTTTCCTTGTGTTTGTCTACAAACCCTTTCTCATTTCCTGTGATCCTATTCCTCACCTTGCTGAGAAAATAAAGGCTGTTAAGGGAAAATATGCAGCTTTGCATCCTCATCAAAATGGTCTCTGCTCATCTATATGTCTGCTCATCATCTTCTTCTGTTTTGGCAAATATAGCCTCTCCCTCCGCCCATTTCTACCATTCAACACCCTGCTTACTTAATTATTGCCAACTTTCTAGCATTTAATATCTCATTCTTTTTTCATTCTAGTTTGTCCCTTGGGCCTGGAAATATCTTGAGAGAATGTCCTACCCAGATTGGCCTGTGGTGCACTTTCTTGATGCTGAGGGTGGTGAGGGGAGGGTGCAGTCCACTGTGTGCAGTACATGAGAAAACCCATTGAGCAAGCCAGTAAGCAGCATCCCTCTCTAGCCTCTGCTTCAGTTTAGTTCACACGCCTCAAGGCTCTTGCCTTGATTTCCTGCCCGACTTCCCTAGGTAATGAATTGTAATTAGGAAGTATATCAAAACAAACAAACAAACAAAAACAAAAACCCTTTCATATCCAAACTTTCTTTTGCTGATGGTGTTTTATTGTAGCAATAGAAACCCTAAGACAAGTGCCTGCTATTGTGTAGGCAAACTGAAGAAACAACCTCAAAATTGTAATGCCTTTAAGTGAATAAAGCATACTTCTTGCTCACAAAGTGGTCCTGAGTTCGGGGGAGGGGCCACTGTTTACGGATGTTCAAAAACAGGGGATGTTTCCTTTCTATGACCCTGATGTGTTTCTCAAGGTCTCCCTATCCTTTGTGGCAGCTTGCTTGCAAATTCTTGGGTCGCAACACTAGTTGGTTGAAACAGAGTCTCTAGGGTAGGACACAGAAAAGAGGTGTATTCTTTGGTTGCACCAGTGAATCTGATCTTTACTGAGGTTTAAGAAGCCCTGTTCATTACCTGTCAGAGGGCATGGGATGTGGAGTTCACTACAAATCCTTTTTGAGTGGCAAACTCAGAAGTCCATCATTTCTGTTCACTGTCATCAGGCTTCTGCCAGCTGTCCAAGTAGTTGGGGAATGGCCCAGAACTGTAGCCAAGAGAAGTGTTTCTCTCCTGTTTGTTCCACTCCTCTCTCTGTCCCCACAAGATTATTCTCCCCTCAGCAGCCGGGCTAATCCTCCCCAAAACACTAGCAGATTGTGCCACTGCCCATCAAAGCCTGCTGGTGTCACAGCCTTCCAAGTGGCAATTTATAGTCTTCCAAGGACTGGACCCTGTGCCCTCCTGACTTTGTGATTTGTTATTACTTCATATGCTGAGCTTCCAAGTACTACCATCTTTAGTTCTGCAACAAAGCTAGGCCTCTGCACCTGCTGTTTCTCCTGTGATCTTTCTGGTATGAACTTTCAGGGTTCAGAAAGTCCATTAACTTTACCCAGAAATATGTCCCTGAAAAGTATTCTTTACTGCCCCCATCTCAACACAGGACTGAATGAACGGCCTATACTAGCCCAGAATGACTCATAGGCACTTTGAATTTACTCACCCAAGACTCTGGAAGGCAAAGACTGTTTCCTACATGCAGCTGCTGCTTGTAATCCACAAAGACATTAGGGTATAGCAGGTGCTGAAGGAAATTCTGCTAAGCAATAGGGACAAAGTAGCTCCATAGACCTTCAAAGTCAATAGGTTCTTAGGGAGTGAGGACATTGATTGTCATATTTCAGCTAGATTGTGTTCTTAAATCTAACAAGTTCACCCATCCTGAATCAAACACTGTACCTTAACCATAGGCAATATTGCTGCTACCATAAACAGATGGAACTGGAAGAAAGAGACCTATTCCCATCACCAGAAAACCAACTCAAAATTCAGTACTCATCATAGCATGTCCATCTTCTTTACAGACAAAAGTCTGCATATCTTTATCACGAATTCATTTACATATGCAATTTACATAATAAATAGGAAAATAAGGAAGCACAGTACTTGAAATGTAATCAAATTACATTGTTTAGAAAACATAAAACTGAAGCTTGCTGATGTCAGTGGGTTAGCAAAGACCTCTCAATAGCTTAATCATCTTCTGCATGACTCAGCCCCATATTACCATCAGTACTTCCATGACTCATTCTGGTAGACCAACTTTTAATCAAAAATGGGAAGCTCAGAGGATGCTCACATAAATATTAGGATAGCATCCTTCATAGGGATAAAAAGAAGTAGTATTAGCCTCAACAAGATTCAATGGCCTGTAAGCTCAGAACCTGAGCAGAGACACTTGCCCACCCCTTAGGATGATCTCACACCCCTCCACACTGTGGGTCATTGCCACCTCTCCCTCCTTGCTGATTCTCCTTCAGACTGTCAGCATGCCTCAGCTTCCATCCTAACAGCAGAAGCACACAAACAGCTCTACAGGTTATATCCTCCCAAAGCAGGGAAATCATAGACAAAGCTGGAAAGCCAAAGGGGACTAAGCAACATGCCTATAAAAACCAAACAGACACAAGTGTTGTCTTTGGCTGTGCATTTTCTGAGCTAGCCAGGAATAAAATCAGATAAATCTGGCTCCAGCATCAGGGCACATCAGTGCCGTTTTCTCTTTTCTAGTCAGATATATAGGTAGGTGAGTAGATCAGTAGATAATGTATATTGGACTAGTACTGAGAGAATATTTGTGGGATTATCACTAAGCATCTTATTTTAAACATTACCTCTCAATGAGTTAGGTTTTATCTGTTTTCCACATTATTACCCTGAATCACTGTGCTGGTAAATAATATCTGACATAAAACAGCCAGTCAACAAGTAGTAGAATCAAAACAGGCATCTTAAACTTCTGCCTTTCCAACTGCCTGGGGGAGTCCTTTAGACTAACTTTTGAGTTAGGATAGTTTGGTTCCTCATTGTAATCTCATGACCTTTGAAAATTACTTACACAGAATTTATTTATAGGCAGGTTTTCACTGAATGAAGGAACAAACACAGCAATTTTTCAGACTTTCTGCCTGGAAATGTAGGTGTGCAACCTTTAAAATTGTAGAAAGCCATTCCACTGAACCAATCCTGTTTCCACTGTTTTATTTTCCCACCTTCATAGGTATTATGCTACACATAAATTTGAGGTAGGCTATTCATTAAACATGTGCACTGGCCTTCCAGAAACCTTGTAATTGATGTGAGTGAAAAACTGTCGATAAGCAGATGACTCGTGGATTCTGAGGCAGTCTTTTATGATACAGAGTACCCAGCCCAGTCCTTACTGGATGTAGGAAGAGCCCTAGAGCTCTGCCTTGGACAAACTTCATGAGTGGGTACAGTGCAGATGGCCCAAAGACTAAAATGGAAAGGATCAGGTGGACCTATGGGCTAGTTTCCTTGAGAAATCTTGAAAAGTTATGTATACTTTTTCAAAGAGTAAATTCACTTCTGGAGTAAAACTATTTGTTCATTTCCTATAAATATTTTTTTTTAAAAAAACTGCATGATATTGAAAACCTACTGCACAAGGCACGCACGTGCCAACCTGGCTTGATTGGATATGGACACTTATTTCAGTTATTTCAAATTTAGGTTCATATTTATCTTTTATATTCAGTCTTCATACCATCCCAAAAGACTTTTATTTTTCTATCAATGTTTCCAAAATTAGTATATGTGGGAATGAGTTTCTACTATCACTAAGAAAAAGAACAGACTCTCTGAATAAAGAGATCAATGGAAGGGTCATTTTAGAGGCAGATTTTATTTTCAGTTCTAAATGACTGTAATACCTATAATTCCTGAAACTGTGCTAACTCAGAACATATAGTATGAAGGACTGTTAGGCCGAAACTTACAAGTTGGAGCTATTTTTTTTTTTTTTTTTAGTTTGAGCTATATTTTCAAATATATTTTATATTTTACATAATGTGTGTGTGTGTGTGTGTGTGTGAGAGAGAGAGAGAGAGAGAGAGAGAGAGAGAGAGAGAGACTGAGAGAGTGCTTTGTACACGTATCTACCACTGAAATATATCATAGCTCCTTTAAAATTTTTGAGATAGAATTTCACCAAGTTGTCCTTGGTCATAGGCAGCCCAGGGTGGCTTTAGATTTATGTTTCTCCCTCAGCACCCCAAAAAATTTGCAATTATAGATCTTTCCCCAAGCTCACATTCAAAGCTGATCTTGAATATAAATAGTTTATTTGGTGGTGGGGGGGGGGTTAGTCCTAGGGACTGGGGCAGGGTGAGGCGAGAGGAGACACTCACTGAAGGATAATGAGCTCTTGAAGTTTATGTCTCTTATGCTGGGATAAAGAACTCTGACAAAGGGTAGCCTGGGGATGGGAGGGGCTTTTGTATCTGTTTTTGTTTTCACTTGTACTCACAGGCTTAGCCAGTGACTCTTTCAACTGTTGAAGTTACAGATTGGCAGAGAGGAGTTAGAGCTTTAGCACTTTAAATAAAGAGCAGTCAATAAACAGATAGTTCTCAGGTTTCCAAATTCTCAGGAAGGCCTGACTGTCACTGACAAAACAAAGATAAAGTTCTAGTACCCTGGCAAGCAGAGTCATTGAGAGTAAGAAGTCATCAGAGTACACACACACTATCCTTGGCAGCTGAAGGGGTACTTAGTCAACCCAGAGAAGATGGCCGAGAATCACAGTAGAGTCTCAAAGATTCAAGGAGATTTGAGTATCTTAACTTGGACATTGATTAAAAAACAAACAAAATGAACGAATAAACAAGCACCTGTCTTCCTTAAGAACTTGAACCATGAGCCATGCCAGTCATGGACATTTGCAACCTGAATTCATTCTACCAATGCAGTCTATAGAAACATCAATCGAAGCGATAGGAAATTAGAAATGCTGTCCAGTATCTCACAAGTTCCTCTGCCGGAACTTGGTTTCAATCTAGGTTTACAGCAATTGTAGAGATATTGATCTTCCAATTCATCTCAAGTCCCTACTGTTAAGAGGCAGGAGAAGAGATGTCTTCAAGTCAATGAAATACGAATTTAACAAGCTAGTCAGTTTTCCTACATAAGAAACATTCTAGAAGCACTCTTTTCCTTGCTTACAAGGTTTATGTAAATATTCATGCACACATGAACCACCACATAGCTAACAGTCTCCTTGTAATGGAGTCTATATAATGGTCTATGAGACCCATCGTTTTTTCTCCAAGGACTACAATCACATAAATAGTCAATGTCCTCAGCTAGCTAGTAAGTGGGTTATATTCAACAGAAGAAAAGAGCTAAAACCAAAGCTTGACTTTTAGTACATTATTGATATTTGTATCTGCCCAAGAAAGAGTAGATAATATCCTGTATCTTGTGCATTTGGTATTTATAAACTGGATTTTTTTCAACAACAAAAAAAAAATGTCTATTTCATTCTATAAAAAGAAGGAAATTAAATTCTGTTGATATTTCTTCCCTCTTAGTAAGCCTGTTCTTTAAGCTTTCGTTTGACAATCACGTATGGATTAGTCTCAGAGTTTGTATTTTTTTTTTTAAGAATAGCTTTGTGCCCTGTGATCAATAAATCAAAATTGGATCGCCTCATCCTCAAAGGTGAATTGTTATCTTGCTGAAGAGGTTATGTGACAGGATCTCTAGTTTGGTAAAACTACATGAACAAAAAAAGGATTGAGATTTCTTTGGCTGAAAGGAAAATTCTATGTGGCTATTTTTTCCCTGTTATGGGCAAAGTTTCCTGAATTGTCTCCTAGAACAAGAGATTAAATGTCAAGAGATAAAGCAGGCACAGGCCCCATTATTTCCACCTGCCAGAATCCATTCTCTCACCAAAGATGCTGTTTTCACACAGCCAATGAAGTCAGCTTGACAGCTGCAGGAGTGTCCACGACAGCCTGAGAGAGAAAGCAGTGGCCAACCCAAACAGAGGGCAAGGGATCCATACCTTGTTAAGACAGTGGGTCAAGCGCAGCATCCAGGCCTGTGGGAGAAACAAGGGTACCTGAAGATTCCCACATCCGAGACAGAAGTACAAGCCAGCTATCACAAATGAGTTGGGTGTGAGTGGACCAGTGAAGATGTTAGGCACGGGGAGGAGAAAGGGGTGGAGAAAGGTTCTGAGCATCCCAGGGACACCATCTCGGCCAAGGGCTGATGCCATGGCGTGAATTCATGAAGCCCTCTGGACCCAGGGGGATAGACAAGTTAGTAGAAGCATCCTCTGATAATTGACAACCACCTGTATTCCTGTCCCCGTGGGCCTTTTGGTGGCCAAGAAAGCCATGAAGCCTTGTACTTATTTATTTTCAGAACTTGTGACATGGTCTTCCGGACATAGCTGAGATGTATTACTGACCTCAGTCATTAAAAATATACAGTGTTATCAATCCAGTTTTCTACAAGGCTGAAGGATAAGCCAGTGTAAGAAAGGTGGATCAAAGTATTGAGATTTATTCCTGAATTTTCTAACATGGGTACACAGCTTATGTTGCACGTCCCCAAGGAACCTGAAGGAGAGAGAAATCTCCACACACTCCTTTTATGCTGTACCCACTGCCACCATGGTACAGAGACATTGTGTCACAGAGATGCCACTCCCTCAGCCCATCCCTGGGATGTGAAATATATGCTAGTTCATTGCTTGCAAATTAATAAGGCTGACAGGGCCAGTCAGTGAAAGTTTTGGGGGGCCATTCCCCAAATTTTAGCTCTATAGGATATTCTCATTACTCTTGCTAGTGTGAATGCTTGAGAGGAACTAAGAAATCCTAGTCCTGACTACCTCAGTGTGTACATGGGGGCAACCCCATCACTTTACTGGTGGGTCGGGTTCACACATGGGAAAGGTCTCTGTTGGACAAGAAGATGGCAGGAAGCACACTTGTGCATAAGCTACCATTGAGGAAGGAATAAAACTCCATGTAAGAAAAGGCCTGGGCAAACAGCATCAGTTCCTTACGTGTAACTGAATTGTCTTTGTAAAAGGCAGCAGGCTAGGATCAACAGAAATTTCAGCTGTGTGCTTCAGTATCACTGAACTTGGCTTTCACGTGCACATGCATGTACTTGTTTGGGGGTCTCAGTTAAAGGCTTGAGGATATAAATGTGGTTAAAACTAGAGAAACGAGAAGATTAAGATTCCAGTGTCTAGGATGTGACTTTGTGAAGACAAGCTGAAAGAAGTATTCAGTTTAATACCAGGTGTGTATGAAAATTTCTCCTAGCTGGAAGTAATCTATCCTCTCTCTTTGAAGCTGAGAGAATTGGTATTGGGCTGCAACCAGAAACAGGATTAGCTTAACAGAACTGAGCATTTAAGCATTTCCAGATCAGAGCCCAGCAGTCTCCTCCCATGCTCCTGTAGGCTAGCATGGTATTTCTCAGATACAGGGTATTTTTTGTGTATATGTTGTTTTTTTTAATATTTTTATTAATATTTTAATATTTTGGTCATGATCAAAGGAAATGTAGTCAGATTTTATTAAGTGTTCAGAACAAACTATGCTGTTTAGGAAACTGCCACATAGATAGATGTTGAATCTAGAAGAAATAAGAACGTCCACAATTTAAAACTCACAGGATGGAACTCCACTCTGAATAGCCGCGTGTGTATGCAATCATGTAGGATTTCAATTTGAGGTGCAGAAGTGCTTTCTTTTGGGAGCCTCGGGGAATAGGAAGGTTCTGAGAATTCAGCCTTAGTTATTTCCAGCCCTAAGTTCCTTCCATATGGAAGATTTCACATAAAGCACCATTGGAAAAAGAAAAAAAAAATCAAAGCTGCCCCTGCTGTGGCTCCTTACTTGGATAAAGTCCTATTAGAGTCAAAGAATAAAGAGACTCCGCCGGCTGAAAAAAAAAAAAGGAGAGAAAGCATGAAATCCCACCTATCTCAGTGTTGCTCAGTAGCCTGCAGTGTACAAATTAGGCTGGTAGAGGTAGAGAAACAAAAGCCACAAAGGGTGTGTGGTGTCGCATGGAGTTTTACAGATACCCAATTTGTATTGTTCCTGCTGGACAAACCCAGATGTAGCCAAGCTCTGGCAGCCTCTGGCTGAGAAGGGCTTCCTTAAAGTCCTCTTTCCTGCCAAGCCCCAGTGTGGAGTGGGGGTGGGCTGCATAATGAGGCTGAATGAGAATTGGAAACTTAATTAGGGTCTGATAAAGGGAAAGAAAAGACCAGCCGTGTGTAGAATGTGAGATCAGAATCCAGCTCTGTTGAACTAAGCATGCCAACATGAGAAGGCTGGGCTGGTGAGACCACACTTTTAGGGCTGCTGAGACGACCTCTGAAATTACAGGGAAAGTCACACAGCTTAGAAAAGGAGAACAGGGGGATCCCAAAGTGCTAGGCCTAAGGCAGTTGGTTAAAGATTTTAAAAAACCAATTTCTCCAGGTGTTTTACACACAGGGGATGGCTCTATGTGTCTAAATGGACACAGGACAGGTCAGGCAAAGTCATGTAGCTACAGCTTTGAAGTTAGCTCTTCATACTCCAAAATATTTCCTTTTCTTCCTCAGACAAGATGATTGTTTTTTCTTCTGAGTTTTATATTACATCCCTTGCTAGTGGCCGGCCATGAGGATGCATAATAACTTGCATTGGCTACCTGTGAGTTCCATGAGGAGAGCAGTAGCTCATTTATTTTGTATCTCAGCAAGTGAGAGACTATTTTATGACCCCATTTAGAGCCCATGAGCAGGACCATTTGGGATCCAAAGAGATTTAGGATATTAATGATGGGGTAGAGAGCTGGCTAGGCAGTTTAGAGTATTGGCTGTTTCTCTAGTGGACAGAGGTTTGGTTCCTAGCATCTACTTGGGAACTCACAACCATCTGTAAGTTCCAATAGATTTAACACCCTCTTTTGGCCTTTGTGGGTGTCAGGTTCATATGGGCACAGATACATAATACAGGTAAAACAAACAAACAAACAAAAATAAATCTTTTAAAGAGATATTAATGTGTCATAAAATATCTGGGTTATATATAGTACTGCATATAGCAGATAGATCATATAAAGATTAGGCAAACAGTCCAGGTTACACAACTGAGCCTGAAAGCCCATGTTATATAACATAAAAGCCCAGGTCCTTTGTGCAGCACATCATAGTCATCTACGCTGATGTTTATCATCTTCTCCTGCTGTAATTGAGTGCCTCTGCTCTATGTCCTGAGCAAGGACACAAGAACCTGGAACTCACAGTGGCTGTCCACAGAGCCCTGATAGCCACTAGGCTTCTAGTTTGGATGGAAGAAAATCCTTCCTGGAGATGGTTCCTAGAGGACCACAGACCATAGGTATGGAGGGATCATAATGGTTAAGGAGTACATGCCTTACTCATCACCCTGTGTGTTAGTTAGGGTTTTACTGCTGTGAACAGACACCATGATCAAGGCAAGTCTTATAAAAAACAACATTTAATTGGGGCTGGCTTACAGGTTCAGAGGTTCAGTCCATTATCATCAAGGTGGGAGCAATGGCAGCATCCAGGCAGGATGAGAGTCCTACATCTTCATCCAAAGGCTGCTAGTGGAAGACTGACTTCCAGGCAACTAGGGTGAGGGTCTTAAGCCCACACCCACAATGACAAACCTATTCCAACAAGGTAACAACTCCAAATGGTGCCACTCCCTGGTCCAAGAATATATAAACCATCACATTCCACTCCCTGCTCCCATAGACTTGTTCAAATACACAAGTCTATGGGGGGTGGGGGGACATACTTAAACATAGCATAATGCAAAATGCATTTAGTCCAACTTTCAAAGTCCTCATAGTCTGTAGCAGTCTCAGCAATGTTAAAAGTTCAAAGTTCAAGGTCTCTTCTGAGATCCATCCAATCACTTAACTGTAATCCCCAAAGAAAGACAAGAAACCAGCTGGGTGAACTCCCAACTCTGCATCTCCAAGGCTGATGGCGATCTTCAGATCTCCACTCCTTTTTCATCTTTGTTGACTGCAACAAACTGCTTTCTCCTGGGCTGGTTCCACTCCCTGTTAGCAGCTTTCCTCAGCATGTATCCCATGGCTCTGGCATGTTTAACATCTTTGAATCTCCAAGGCAATTTCAATGTTACAGCTTCTTGTTTCAGTGTCTGGGATTCCACTTGATCTTTTGGACTCCTAAGGGCTGGCATCACTTCTCCAGCTCTGCCTTCTGCAGCACTCCAAGCTCAAGTTGATCCACTCCACTAAGGTCATGGTGTCTGTTCACAGCAGTAAAACCCTAACTAATACACCCTGCAGACACACTGAGCCCTCACCATCACATAGGGGTGGAGTAGGAGAGCAAGCATGCATACAAACAGATGAAGAATCTACTGTGGAAGAAAGAAATTCATGAAAGACCCTAGCATTCTCTAAAATGACAGGGAAACTATATTGATGATATAATGGGCAAGTCATGTCCAAAAACATCTGTACCACAATCTCACCTCAAATCACAGCTGTGATGTTATTGAGTTGTGAGTTGGGACATGTAGTGTGTCTTGGAAAACAAACTTTTATAGCAAAGCGCAGGTGAATTTATTATATCTAAATTAAAAATATGAGAATATTTGCAACATATTGCATAGAGGAGTTTCTTAGCTCATGAAGAACCATAAAAGTCAATAAAGAAAAACATACAGCAACCACCAATGGTAAAATCTGGTAAAATATAAATGCCTTTAACAGAAAGGAAGAGGGAAGGGTAGCATTGGTCATAATGCAAATTATAACTGTATGGTAGGGGTTGTTCTCCATGGAAAGTGTAAGGGTACTAAATGCTGGGAGTGAGTGGGAAAGCCATATTCATAATTGCTAATTAGGGCACAGACTGGTCTGTCTCTTCCAGAAAGGAATTTTGCGACACCCATGAACACCAAATACACACACATTCTTGATCCAGGAATCCACTAAGAGTTCACCCNGGGAGGGAAGGGGAGGGGAGGGGAGGGGAGGGAGGGGAGGGAAGGGAGGGGAGGGGGAGGATAGAGAGGGGAAGGAAAGGGAAGGGAAGGACAGAGGCATGATTAGTATTGTTTCATGGGTTTCTGATAAGTCTGTATCACTGTGATGATTTGAGACAACTTGTATCAGGGACTTTCTTTAGCTCCTTTCCCTTTTCTTTATGCATAAGCTTTAGGGATGCTCTCTCCTGCTGAGAAAAGTGTTTCCAGGTTGTCTTTTTCCATTTAGGGAGGGAGCAGGGTGAGGAAGGATAGGGGATATCATCATATGACTAAATACCTGGCTGCTTCTGGCCCAGAGCTTGAGGGGAGGGGCTGGGGCAAATCCCTGACCTTTGGTGTTTCCCCACCTCCTGCCAGTTTTGTCCCACTGCTGCCCTTTGTAGCAGCTCTTCCACCTTGAGACTGGGGTTTACAAGGGAGCAGAGTTCCTGAGTTACTCTAATAAAGGCAGGTTGAGATGGGCCTGAAACAAGGGTGCTCCTCTCTCACTGCTCCGCTCAGTGCACAGTATAAACTTGTTCCAGGTTCTTTTGCCCTCACCCCTCCCCTACTTGCCTCACCCTACCTACCCTGGGCTCCCCATCTTGAGATATTGAGCCTTTGCCTTGCCATCCCTCCCAGAGACTTACAGCATCCTCTACCCTTCTCTCCTCCACCTGTCCCTGATTCTCCTTTGGAATCTGTAAAGGGCCCTGGGACTAAATAGGCGAGAGCAAGGGACCAGTTTCTAGCCTGGCTCCACATCCATTTGGGGACTGAGTGAGTGGCTTCTAGACCTTCAGACACCTAGTTAGATCTGTTATCTGAGGGAGGGGACGGAGCTTGGGTTGTTTTCTTCGCCCTGCCTCTCCATGCTCTCCATGGCTCTGCCCTACCCCCTTACCCCCCTTCTTATTCTTCCACAGATTGCTATCCCCCCCCCCAACAATCCTTATAGAGTTTGTACCATCCAAAGGCAGGAGGGTCTTGCTGTGGTTGGCTCTAGATGGAGAAGGCACAGTTTTACTGTACAGGTAAAAAAAAAAAAACAAAAGAAGAAAAATGGAAAAAAAAAAAGAAAAAGAAAAAAAAAAAGCCCTTGACTTAGTTTGAATGAGATTGAAGAATTTCCTTTGACATGAACCTTTGACAAGAAGACTAATACATTTTAGGCACTTACAGCTTGTTTCCAAACAAAAACCTTAAAAGACTAAAAGAAAAAATAGATACTTGTTAAGAACATTTATATCAGAAATTTCATGTTTTAGTGACAGACAAATTTACCTTCAGCAAACTGATCATTTTTCTTTCTAAAAGAAGAAAGAGATTTGTGACACTTTATTCTCCATACTTTAGCGCTATTCATATAGAACTTAAAAGAAGTTAATTATGGATAAGTAGCAATAAAAGAAGACGACAGTCTGAAAGATAGCAGTGACTTTTTTTTTTTTCTCTGAGATTAAATATAGTGTAAAGACGGCTGACAAGATAATTTCCAATAGTGTTGGTGACCTGAGAATAAAACTGAGTTTATGTCAGTAAGACTGTATTAGTGTAGCTTGGAGAGTCACACTCTCTCCTAACCTAACCCTGTGTTTGCACTGATGCTCTGTCCTCCCTTATTTCATGGGTCTTGTTCTCTTCTCGCTTAGCTAGATGAGAATGTAGACCTAGAGAGTGAACATAGCAGTCTAGGGCAAAGCAAGGTCTAATCGAGCGCATCACCCCTAACAAGAAGTAGCTTCAAAAGTTCTAACTTAGTGTCTATGCATATAGAATAAACACCTTCTTCCATTTGACCTTGGAAGTTAAACACATGTGGTGGATGCCTTAAACTCTAAGACCAGTTTTTTGTTTTTTGTTTTTTCCATCATAAAAGCATTCTAAAGTCAACAAAGCTTAGATTAGATTTCTCTGAATATTTTAATTCAGTATTTTCTACATATATATCTTTTCTTGTTTAGTAGATGCTAGAAATTAACCTATTTATTATCATATATTAACCTGTTAGGTATAAATCAAATTTCTGACCTCACAGATATAATTTCTATGAGATGAAATTAAAAACAATGTCTGTTAACATATATAAAGAGTGTGTGTGTATGTGTGCGTGCGTGTGCGCGTGCATGCATGCATGCATGCTATGGCCATAATAATGCTGCATGTTAAATCATCTTTAGCCATAGCTTAGAATAAAACTCATCCATATCTTGATTGCTAGTACCAGGACCAACTACAGTTTCTCTGATTCAGAAAGCACGCCAGGCTCTGAATTGAGTCTCATCCTCATTGGGCCAGCTGATCCATAAAGCATGCGTATATTAAGGTAGAAGACAGGAGAATCAGCAAAGCCTCAACTGTATAAATGCACTGCCAGTCTCTATGTGACTTGACGCAGACGATGCTTTGTGGCTACCCCCCCAAACTTAGCATCAGGAGACAGTGAAAAACAAAACAAAACTCCCAAGAGGGAATCAAGTGGGAAATAAACATGTTCAGTAATCAATAACAACACTAGAACACAGATGTTGGGACAGTGGTTCAAAAATACTTCATTTGGGTCAACAACACTTTAATTCAATACAGTGAGGTTCCAATAGGCCCTGTTCTCTGAGCTTACACGCAAGTGTGTATTCTGAGAGATGATTGCCATTCTTTGTTTACATGACTTAATTATTAGTAAATATCTCAAAGTATCACCTTAGATGATTCTCCAACATCTTTCTAAATTTTTGTATTTAAAAGGCCAGTTACCTGGTATTAAGTATGTACCATGGCATCTTTTTTTTTTTTTTTCCTGTGATGAGGCCTTCTTCATTTATCATTTTTTTATGTAATGCCACCGACCTACAAAAGGTTGCTATAATCAAAGCTTTGAGGAGAGCAGTGGCAGTTGGTAATTGAAAATGAAAATGGCACTGAATGTCCCAGACTCTATTTCAGCATCTTTTATCTCCTGCTAGGAGCCCTGAAATATACCTCTTGTTTATGTTGCAAGCAGTACCAATCAAAATGGGGGAAGGTCAGGCAAACTGGAATAAATAGAGAGTAGAGGTGTTTGGGCTTTATCAGATTCTATTGTCTATGTGGAATGGACTCATTTCTCTGGGACACTCAGTGGCATTGCTCAGCAGGATAGAAGCTGTTCAGATAAAACCAGTGTCGCATTCATGTCAGAAAAACAAATGTCTGTTCTCCTCCCCCTCCCTGAATACACATATGTACTTGCACACTTGAGCAGACACACATATGTACATGCAAGGTCATCAACGCATGCCACTGCCCATACACAGATAGATTCAAGTCCCATTCAACACATGCAGGCATACATCACCACACACTAATGTTACAAAATGACTACATCCACCAAATACAGTTGGAGCTGTGAGAACAGATCAAATAGGCAATGCCTCTCTGTGTTTCAGAAATGTAGTATGTAGAGCTAGAACTTTGACAGCTACTGTGCTTTCTGTCTGCTTTGGATCCCAAACCACCTACTGTATACATTGCTGATATGTGCTAACGTCCTGCGATAGTTTGAGATGTCTCCCAAGTCTTATTGAATAATGAGGTTAAAAGCATAGGCATAGGGCAAGCAATTTAACAGCTTTCTGTTTTCTGGTTGGCTTTTTGAACTTTGCCTTGCTCAACTTGGCCTTTCAAGGCCTCCCTAGCTCTTGGCAGTATTTTGTATCCTATTTCATGTTTGCTGAGCATTGCTTAATGGACTGGTATCTGACCTGTTCACTGGGTGTTTCTCTAAGGGTATTACCATTGGATGTCTCAGGAATGCTCTTATTTCTTCCACTCTGCCACTAGACCTAGATCCCATCAAAAGTGAGGACCCAGAGAAGAATGTCAATGAAATCATGTGTCAGTAGAAGTAGGTCATCTCAGTTTCCTTCTGTGGTGATAACTTTTTTTTAAGAGTCAGAAGATATATAGTAAGATTTTAATGATGGTTTTGACTGAATGAGTCACAATGTCATAGGATATTCTAAGCCTGGATAGGCCTACAAGGCAGTTTGTTTGACCTCTTCAACATCTGGGCATTTGCCTTTATTATCATTATTATTATTATTATTATTATTATTATATGTTTTCTTTATTTACATTTCAAATGCTATCCTGAAAGTTTCCTATACCCTCCCTCCACCCTGCACCCCTACCCACCTTTGTGGATCTTTGTGTAGTTTAGGTATGAGTAATTATGGCTTCATAGAATGAATTGGGTAGAGTACCTTCTGTTTCTATTTTGTGGAATAGTTTGAGGAGAGTTGGAATTAGGTCTTCTTTGAAGGTCTGGTAGAACTCTGCACCAAACCCATCTGGTCCTGGGCTTTTTTTTTTTTTTTTTTTTTTTTTTTTTTTTTTTTTTTTTTTTTTTTTTTTTTTTNGTTTTTTTTTTTTTTTTTTTTTTTTTTTTTTTTTGGTTGGGAGACTATTAATGACTGCTTCTATTTCTTTAGGGGGAAAGGGACTGTTAAGATTGTTAATCTGATCCTGATTTAACTTTGGTACCTGGTATCTGTCTAGGAAATTGTCCATTTCATCCAGGTTTTCCAGTTTTGTTCAGTATAGGCTTTTGTAGAAGGACCTGATGGTGTTTTGGATTTCCTCAGGATCTGTTGTTATGTCTGCTTTTTCATTTCTGATTTTGTTAATTCAGATACTGTCTGTCCCTCTATCCTCTAGTTAGTCTGGCTAAGGGTTTATCTATCTTGTTGATTTTCTCAAAGAACCAGCTCCTGGTTTGGTTGATTCTTTGAATAATTCCTTTTATTTCCATTTGGTTGATTTCAACTCTGAGTTTGATTATTTCCTGCCATCTACTCCTCTTGGGTGAATTTGCTTCCTTTCATTCTAGAGCTTCTAGGTGTGCTCTCAGACTGCTAGTGTATGCTCTCTCTAGTTTATTTTTGGAGGCACTCGGGGCTATGAGTTTTCCTCTTAGGACTGCTTTCATTGTGTCCCATAAGTTTGGGTATGTTGTGGCTTCATTTTCATTAAACTCTAAAAAATCTTTAATTTCTTTCTTTATTTCTTCCTTGACCAAGGTATCATTGAGTAGAGTGTTGTTCAGTTTCCACATGAATGTTGGCTTTCTATTATTTATGTTGTTATTGAAGATCAGCCTTAGTCTGTGGTGATCTCATAGGATGCATGGGATAATTTCAATATTTTGGAGGAGGTATCATGAGGTGCTGAGAAGAAGGTATATCCTTTTGTTTTAGGATAAAATGTTCTGTAGATATCTATTAAATCCATTTGTTTCATAACTTCTGTTAGTGTCCATGTGTCTCTGTTTAGTTTCTGTTTCCAGGATCTGTCCATTGGTGAGAGTGGGATGTTGAAGTCTCCCACTCTTATTGTGTGAGGTGCAATGTGTGCTTTGAGCTTTACTACAGTTTCTTTAATGAATGTGGCTGCCCTTGCATTTGGAGCATAGATATTTAGAATTGAGAATTCATCTTGGTAGATTTTACCTTTGATGAGATTGAAGTGCCCCTCCTTGTCTTTTTTGATAACTTTGGGTTGGAAGTCAATTTTACTCAATTTTACAATGGCTACTCCAGCTTGTTTCTTTGGACCATTTGCTTGGAAATTTGTTTTCCAGATTTTTACTCTGAGATAGTGTCTGTCTTTTTCCCTAAGGTGCGTTTCCTGTAAGCAGCAAAATGTTGGGTCCTGTTTGTGTAGCCAGTCTGTTAGTCTATGTCTTTTTATTGGGAAATTGAGTCCATTGATATTAAGAGAAATCAAAGAAAAGTGTTGCTTCCTGTCATTTTGTTGTTGTTGTTGAAGTTGGGAATCTGTTCCTGTGGCTGTCTTCTTTTAATTTTGTTAAAGGATTACTTTCTTGTTTTTTTCTAGGGTGTAGTTTCCATCTTTGTGTTGGTGTTTTTCTGTTATTATCCTTTGAAGGGCTAGATTCATGGAAAGATACTGTGTGAATTTGGTTTTGTCATGGAATACTTTGGTTTCTCCATCTATGGTAACTGAGAGTTTTGCTGGGTATAGTAGCCTAGGCTGGCATTTGTGTTCTCTTAGGGTCTGTATAACATCTGCCCAGGATCTTCTGGCTTTCATAGTCTCTTGTGAGAATTCTGGAGTAATTCTAATAGGCTTGCCTTTATATGTTACTTGACCTTTTTCCCTTACTGCTTTAAATATTCTGTCTTTATTTGTGCATTTGTTGTTCTGTCAGGAGGAATTTCTTTTCTGGTCCAGTCTATTTGGAGTTCTGTAGGCTTCTTGTATGTTCATGGCCATCTCTTTCTTTGATATGGGAAGTTTTCTTCTATGATTTTGTCAAAGATATTTGCTGGCCTTATAAGTTGAGAATCTTCATTCTCATCTACTCCTATTATACATGTTTGGTCTTCTCATTGTGTCCTGGATTTCTTGGATGTTTTGAGTTAGGATCTTTTTGCATTTTGCATTTTCTTTGATTGCTGTGTCCATGTTCCCTATGGAATCTTCTGCACCTGAGATTCTCTCTTTCATCTCTTGTATTCTATTTTGATGCTCACATCTATGGTTCCTGATTTCTTTCCTAGGGTTTCTATGTCCAGAGTTGTCTCTATTTGGGTTTTCTTCATTGTTTCTATTTTCATTTTTAGATCTTGGATCGTTTTGTTAAATTCCATCGCCTGTTTGGTTTTGTTTTCCTGTAATTCTTTAAGAGATTTTTGTGTTTCTTCTACTTGTTTAGCAGTGTTTGCCTGTAGTTCTTTAAAGCCTTCTACCTGTTTAGCAGTGTTCTCCTGTGATTCCTTGAGGGATTTTTGTATTTCCTCTTTAAGGGCTTCTACCTGTTTAGCAGTGTTCTCCTGTAATTCCTTGAGGGATTTTTATGATTCCTCTTTAAGGGCTTCTACCTGTTTAGCATTGTTCTCTTGTATTTCTTTAAGTGAGTTATTAATGTCCTTCTTAAAATCTTCTACCATCATGATGAAATATGATTTAAAATCCCTGTCTTGCTTTTCGGGCATTTGGGGTATCCATGACTTGTTGTGGTGGGCGTACTGGGTTCTGATAATGCCCATTGTTCTTGGTTTCTTTTAGTAAGATTCTTATGTTTGCCTTTTGCCATCTGGAAATGTCTGATATTAATGTTCAAGCTGTCTCTGGTTGGAGCTTGATCCTCCTGTGATTTTGTAAGGCTCTGTCAGCACTCCTGGGAGTCCAACTCTCTCCTGAGTTCCAGTAGTCAGAGCACTCTCTGCAGGTAAGCTCTTCTCTTGTAGGGCAGGTGTCCAGCAGTCTGGAGCTCTGATCCACTTCCTGAGTTCTAGGGTCAGAACCCTCCCAGAAGGCTGACTCTCCTCTGGCAAGGAATGTGCCCAGGGGTCTGGGTCTCAGCTCTGTCTCCTGTCTGAGGTTGAAGGCCCAACAGGACCCTGACCAAGAAACTCTGTTGCAGCTAGGTGTGGTGGTGCACGCCTTTAATCCCAGCACTCGGGAGGCAGAGGCAGGCGGATTTCTGAGTTCGAGGCCAGCCTAGTCTACAAAGTGAGTTCCAGGACTATACAGAGAAACCCTGTCTCGAAAAATGACGACGACGAAGAAGAAGAAGAAGAAGAAGAAGAAGAAGAAGAAGAAGAAGAAGAAGAAGCAGCTCTGTTGCTTCTATTGCCCACGTGCTCTCAGGTGATCAGGAGGTCCTAGGTGTGGTAGGCGTCCTGTGATCCCAAGGTGATCCAGAGGACCTGTGGCATGGAGAGCACTCTGGAGCCCCCAGCAGCCTCTGCTGAGCTCAGAAAGAAGATGGCAGGGGTGGCCCCAGCCGTGATCCCGAGGACCTGCAGTGTGGAGAGCATTCCTGAGGCCTTAGCAGCCTCCTCTGGGCTCAGAAGAGGACATTATTTCTTAATGAACTCTCATATCTCTTGCAATATTTTCTTTTGGATTACTGACCTATATTTCTATTTTTAGAAGTTCTTTACATCTTTTAATACTATTAATTGCCTATGATTTAAAAATCCAAGTTTTTTTCTCTTACAAAACACTTGTAAGCTCCACCCCAAAGCTTGTTCTGTCTATGAAGTCAAATATATTTTTTCCTCATTTATGCTTTGCTTTCAGTCTTACATGTCAAACTGCCCATGCTCCCATGCTTAAGGGGTGAACTACTGGTTTCCTCTGCACTGGAGTGTAAGTAGTTTACTAATGTGCAAATGCAAAGTGCTAAGCGTTCTGGAAGTTTTAGAATTGGAGTATGATACTATGCTGACAGATCTGGCTGGAAATTCAAGGTCTATTTCCTGTGTTCCAATCACATTCTCAGACATTACTAGAAGAACTCAAGCAGTACTACAGGACTGTTGCTCTTGAAGAATTTTCTTCCTGTTTTAGCCTTCTTCTGTGCCGGCTCATCTAATCTTGCACCATCGGTTTTACCGAAGAATAATATCTCCCCAATTCCTCTGTCTACTTCACACTCCCTGTCTAAAACCACCAATACAAAAGTCTGTTCAGCATTTTCAGTTAAATGAGCCTTAGCTTATACTGCAAATTGTAAGATGGCTTTCTTCCTCTCTGCCTGCTTCCACTTGTATTTGTATCTTCAAGTTCTGACCACCCAGTCTACGTGCTCAGTCATGTTTAAGTCCTATTTCTTGACTGTCGGCATCAGTAAATGGCTGCTGGGAGTACAGACTGTACCAGTGAAACTCTCCCTCAGAAAAGATTATACATGGGAGCTTCTGTTTCTTCCCCACTTGGCACAGTGAGTTTAACACATCCTCCCCCAAGGATGTCCTCCTGTAAAATGATTTCACCTTCTCTTTAAAATGTACAGAAATAAAAACTTCACATATTTGTATTGTACCATTTTTTATCTTTTTTATGAATGCCCTTGTTATTCATGTCGAGAAAACATACTAGGTATTTAAGCTTTGAGAGGTTGAGTGTCCTTCTGAATATCTGGAAATGTGAACAGCCCTCTCGATGTGACAGTTAAGAATGTTGTGTAAGCCGAGTGTGGTGGCCTGCACCTTTAATCTAAGCACTAGGCAGGGGGACCTCGGAGTTGGAAGCCAGCCTGGGCTACTGTGAGTTCTAGGACAGTCAGGCCTACACAGAGAAACCTTGGTGATTTAGTTTTGGTTTTATTTGGGTTGGGGGGGGGGCTATAACTTGAACCACCATGAATTGATGCCCTTCTTTTTGAGGGTCATATAGAAAACAGTCACAACACAAGCCAGGAGCAGGCTAGACACTCAGCATGCCAAAGTGGCAGTGCCTTAGAGGTCTAGAGAGGCAGTCTTGTTGCATATCTGTAGTTTAACAAGTAGAACTTTCCCTATGAGGAAATGGGAACTTTCCACTTTCAGGCATGCCTAAGGCAAGATCAGACTTTTTTCCTTCATGTTTTTTTAAAGTATCCTCCTCTTCCTCTTCCTCTCCCTCCTCCTCTTTCTCTCTTTCCCTCACCCTCTCCCTCTCTCTTTTCCCTGCAAGCCCTTCCCTCACTCCTTCCATCTCCTATCTACTCTCTCCCCTCTCTCCCTCCCTCCATTTTTCCTCTTCCTGTCTTCCTGTCTCCCTCCCTCCTTCCCCTTTCTCTGTCTCTTCCCCTCTCTCCCTCCCCCTCCCTCAAGTCTACCTCCCTAAATTTAAACAGTACTTTGTGTTGATTAGAGCACATTCTTTCTCTTATCCTACTACACTTCTATTTTGAGAAACAGTGTGTGCACGTGATTACCTCACAGATTAAAGAGAACTCGGGAGACAGCTCTGGGATATTCAAGCATCTCAACCCACGACTTCCTCCCGTAACCCACTCTGCGAAAGAAGTTAAATCCCCCGAGCATTCTGAACTTTAAGAGGGCAGTGGAGGGTGAGAGCAGATTGGCAGCAGGGCTGAGCTGATTCTCTGTAATCAGGACTCTGCTTTCCTTCCTTCAGCTCCAGGGGAGGATGCACCTGCTGTGTTTGCAGAAAGCCAAGGTTCCAGCGAGGCAGAAAACACTTCAGGTCCTGATGGTGAGTCTGAGCTGCCTGTGCTCAACTGTGATCCTGTGGTATTTTGTACACATGTAATCTAGGATGAAGGAAATGATTTGATCTAGGAATCAACATATCTGGTTAGAACAAAGTAAATTTCAAAAGCCAAATTCTACCTAGAAAACCATGAGAATGGAAGCCTTTAAAACACACACACACACTCATATGTGTGTGCATACAAATTTTGTTTTAAGACAGCACACATGGTTTAAACATTCCTTACTATATGGAGGTCATGGCGAGTCATTCCAAGGTCAGACTGCAGTCTACCTGGCCTGCCTTAACCCTGTTGTCCCAGTGTTCCCAGAGCTCTCCATTGAGCTTGGGCTAAGATTCTTATCATATCTTCAACTGCTAGCCTCTGAGGCTTTGCCCAGGCACACAATGACTCTTTCAGAGCACCTCAAAAATAAACCTATTTAAGTAGATGCCCTCCAAATCAGAATCCAATAAAGATCCCAGAACCATGAACTTATTAACATTGCCTCTCCTATACTTAGCCTAGTCTAAGAACATTCAGAAATGCCATTATTTACATCACAATAATACCTGTTTCAGCAGGCATGATTCTACTGGGCCATTGAGGTTTGTGTTTTAAATATTAAAGGTTCTCTTCCAGTTTGATTAGAGAGGTATGCTGAGACATATTTAGGTGAAATAACCTCTAACAACACCCAGCACTCCATACAAGAGACCCTGGGGTAAGACAGGCAGCAGCAACCCACAAAATAAGGGAAATGCTTCCTGTAGACTTTGGAAGACAGGGGTCAGTGAGCTTGGCAGCTCAGTGACTGTATACTAGATAAGAGAGGAGACAGTAATTCTGGTTACCTGGGGCCTGGGAAGGAAAGAGAAACTCCAGAGGAGAATTGCTAATCCCCTCAGCAACAGTAGGTCTCACAGCTAAGAAAACTAGAATCCATAGGCCATAAATTATATAAAGTGATATATGTCTATTTATGTTTGATGATACATAACATTATAAAGGTACCCTTACTTGTGGTCTACTATACTATGGTTCTAGAGACAGACATGTTATAATGTCAAAGTCGGGTTAAGAATATTAATTTTCGACATTACTCATTTCTTTATGGTAAAAACTGAAATTTCCTTTAGCTCTTTGAAATGTAAATCTACCCTTCTCATCTGCAGGCACCCTCCTATGCAAGCCTATACAACTTCTCAAACTTACCTAACTGCAGTGCAGAAAGCCATCCCTGAGTCCCTCTCAGTGTGTCTGATCTCTGGTGACTACTGCCTTCCACTCCATTTCTGAGAGATGATTAATCCCTGCCCTTTCTGTATCCAGTCTATTCCTTTTAATATGATCTCTAGTTCCACACATATCACAATTGACAGGATTCATTCCTGTAATGGCAACAAGTATTCCAGTACATATATGTGCCACATTTTCTTTATCTACCTATAAATCCCTTAATATTTATTCTTATTTTGTGGATATTATGTTGCAAAGAAGTCTTTCAACATACTGGTTTTGTTTCCTTCAGAAATATGCTCGGTAATTGGGATGTCAGACCATATGGTAGGTTTGTTCCCCCTGAAACTTCCATACTGTTTTCTATAATGACTATACTATTTTAAATTCACACTAACAGTTTGCAGGGCTTCTCCAAACCCTTGCCAACCTTTATCATTCCCATCGTTCTGATAATCACAATTTCTACTGCAAGGAGATGATATCTTTGTGCAATTTGTAATTTGTACTTGAATATTGCTATTAGTCACTTTCAAGAAATGTTTGTTTAAATTTGTTACCCATGTATAAAGTAGATCACATGTTCTCTGCTAATATTTCTGTAGTTCCTTTTATTCTGGTTATCAACCCTTTTTCAGTGATATAAATTACTGAGATTCTCTCCCATTTGGTATGATGTCTCTTTTAGTTAGGGTTTTATTGCTGTGACCAGATACCATGACCAAGGCAACTCTTATAAAGGACATCTTATTGAGGCTGGCTTATAGGTTCAGAGGTTCCTTATTATCAAGGTTGGATCATGGCATTGTCCAGCAGGTATGGTGCAGTAGAAGATAGGAGTTCTACATCTTGATCTGAAGGCTGACAGAAGTCTAGGAGCTAGGAGGAAGGTCCAGCCCCACAGTGACAAACTTCCTCCAACAGGTCCACACCCACTCCAACAAGGTCAAACCTCCTAATAGTGCCACTCCCTGGGCCAAGCATATTTAAACCACCACAAAGTCTCTTTACCCCATCAACTTTTTTTTTTCTGCACAAGAGCCTACCAATTTTATGAAACTCTACTTGTTTACTTTTGCTTTTGTTTTCTGTGCCAAAAATCCTTGCCTTTGCCAATGTCCTGAGGTGTTTCCCCTGTTTTCTTCCCATAGTTTCCCATCTTCTAAGAGTCTTTAATCTTCCTGTAGTTGATTGGTGTAGCTGATGAAACAGAAGTCTAGTTTTACTCTTCTGCCTGTAGCCATTCCATACTTATACAGCACCCAGTGAAAAGACTGTCCTTTGTCTAGCACCTTTGTCTAGTACTTTGTCCTAGTACCTTCTAGGCTCTCTAGTAACTCACATGTCTGTTTTAAAGTCCAAACCTGACAGTTTGATCATTTCAGTTTTGAAGTATGTTTAATATCTTCTTTGTTTGTTCAGGATCATTTTGGCTATTGGAGATTTTTGTAGCTACATATAAAATTATTTTTCCCAACTGTGTGAATAGTGTCATTGCATTTTGATATGGATTACTCGGGGGTTGAACAAATATTTTTTACCTGTTTTGTGTCCTGCTTAGTTTCTTTTGTCAATGTTTTATAGTTAAGTTTCCTCATAGATGGGATTAATTTTTTTTTTTTTATTTCTAAAGGCAAGTCACTATGAGCATACACATTTTTGTGTGCTGGTTATATGTTACTGCAACTTTGCTGAATTTAGTTATGGGTTCTACTACGGAGGAGTCTTTGGCATTTCCTATTAATAAAATCAAATCATGTATAAATGTGGGCAATGTTTCACCTTCGCTACCCTTTGGTCCACTTTTTGCCTGAGGACTCTGGACAATTTACAGACTCTGTCAAATGAAAGTGGAGAGAGTATGCGACTGTGATTTCACATCTTAAGCTGAAAGCTTGTCAGTTCGGCTATTATCATTGATATTTATATGTTGTGTTTACATAGTTTGTCCAGCATTTTAATCATGAAACAGCTTCTTTATCAGATGCCTTATTAGCATCGATTGACAGAATTGATGGGTCTCATTTACATACATTGAACCATCATTTCCTCCCTGGGATGAATGCCACTTGTCCAAGTGTAGAATCTTTTTACTGTGTAGTTGGATTTGGTTTCCAAGTTTTGTCCATACTTTACATTAGTGTTTATTGAGGCAATTGATCTGTAGTGTTCTCTCTCTCTCTCTCTCTGGTCCTCCCCTTTCTCTGTGTATAGTGAGGAGGAAGAAGGGGAAGGGGAAGAGGATCACGAGGCTGTTTAATTAATGTCAGCCTTATGAAATGAGTTTGGAAGAATTTCTCTTTCTCTTATTTTTCTTTTTTGAAGTGATAAGAGTTCTTTAAATGTTGCTTTTACTGAAAAAAACTCAGAATTATTGACATTAGTAACACGAAGTGGGTAGTACAGACATTTTTGTTATTGATCCAATCTCTCTTCTTTTTATTGATCTTTTTCTATTTCTTTATGATTCAGTCTTGAGAATGTATAGGCATTTGACATACACTTGTTATATAACCAGTCATAATCTTTTAGGTTTATCAGTTATATTGCCTCCTTTTAAATCTGATTTTATTATTCTCTTTCCTTAAGTTAGCTGAAGGTTCATTATTTTATCCTTCTAAAAAAGTTTTGCATTGTTTGATTATATTTTTATTAGTGTTGGTTTGGTATGATGCTGTTTTTTAGATCCTTTGATATTCGTGGATAGGTTGTTTGCAATATTTCCAATTTTCTCTTATAATTGTATTAATTCCTACAAACTTCCCTTTTAATGTTATAGCCATTGCATCTGCTACATTTTAGTATGTTATCTACATTTTTATTTGTTTCAGTGTATTTCAATGACCAATTTTATTCCTATATCCACAGATCGTTAACAATATAATTTACATCCAAGAAATATGTTGGACTTTTTGTATGACATATGTCCTGAAGAATATTCTGTGTGCCTTTAGCAAATGGTGCATTCTGTGGATGACTGCTGGAGCCCCAGGTCTAGGATGCAATTTAACCCTCTTGGTCGCTTGGGATATTAGATCTAGATGAATGTACGGCTATTCCTGATTCCTTTTGGATCTCCTTAGCATGGAATATTTCACTCCATCTCTTTGTTCTTAGTCTACACATGCCTTGAGTTGTAAAGTGAGTTTTGTCAAACCATTATGTGGTTTGGCTATGTGTTTTATCCTAATCGATAACTATGACATTTAGTTGAAAAATTAATTCATATACATCCAATGTAATTATTGATAGGTAAACCCTTAATTCAGCCCTTATGTAAACCATCTCTAGTCTTCTCATACTTTCATTCTTCATCTTATGTTTAGTTTGCTTTACAATTATTTTTATCACACTTGATACAACACATAAAGATCATTTGAAATTATACCATAGAGAACAGAAACAAAAGGGTGAAAACATATTCCTAAGAGAATTGGTTAAGTATGGTGATACAGACTTGTAATCTCAGCTCTTTAGAAGCAGAGGCAAAGCCGATGAAGAATTCACAGTCACCCTCAGCTACATATAAGTTCAATCCACTCTGGGCTACATAAGATGCTATTTTGAAAAATGGGAGAAGTAGGGTAAAGCTAAAATAGTTTTGAGCTTTTGAAAATCTAATTCTCTGTCCTGGTTATTGGTCATTTCTCTGTCTATTGGTCTGGTGATCATTAGCTTTTTGAGTCTTCTTTATAAAATCCCTCTTATCTGCCATGTTTCTTTCCACTGCTAGCCAGTTTGATCTACTTGTAAAATTATTGCATACATTTTACAGCGCCCCATGCTTCTTACTTGACAACCCCTTCAGTCTGACAGCTTCCTTTGCATTTTTGTAGAGCAGTCTCACCCACTTTCTTGGCTTCAGTTGGTGACACTTCAGTCAGTCCTTGAATACTAATGTGGACCTTTGCTGGACATAGTATCTCTTTGCATCCGTGCTATAGAGATTATATGCCACTTTCGACTGGCCTGTATGATACACTGAGCAACCTGCTTCAGGATGACTTGGGATACCTTGTAAAACTTTATTTGCTTCTTTTCTCTTACAATTTTGAGAATATCTTCATCACTTACCTAAAATCATAACATACATTGGGAAGGTAGACTGTGTTAAATTTGATTAGTAACCTTAGGCCTTGCAATATCTGGATGTTTGTATTGTTCAAGAGGAAAGAATCCTAAAGTTGAATAATTTCTAGTCCTTTGGTATTGCTAAGCCATTCTTGGACTCCATTAGTACCCCAAAGACATTATTGGCTTTCCTTATTTTCAGTTCTGCATCTCAAGGGAGCAGAAATTCTAGCTCACTAATGGTTCTCCGTGACTAATCTCTTGGTGCCTTCTATTGTGATTTTAATTTGTTAGGTATATTTTTTAAAAATGTTTTTATATATGAGTACACTTTAGCTGTCTTCAGACACACCAGAAGAGGCCATGGCTCCCATTACAGATTGTTGTGAGCCACCATGTGGTTGCTGAGAATTGAACTCAGGACCTCTAGAAGAACTGTCAATAGTCTTAACTGCTCAGCCATCTCTCCAGCCCCAACTAAGCATATTTTTTAGCTCTGGTTTTGGTTTTTTTTTTTTTTTTATTCCTTTTGTCTTTGTAGCATTTCTATTTTCTTCTGTCTTATTAAAGCTCTTTTCTTAAATGTGATTATATTAAAAGTGTTTACCTTTCCAGAGAGTTCTCCTGCGTTGGTACCTACCTAGTCAGTTTCAGACATCTATTTTGTGCATGACTCAAAATACTTGATATTGTTAGCATGTCAGGCCATCCCAGTATCAACCAGTAAGCTCCAGCCTAGCTTTGTCAGTGCCCGTCTTCCCAAAACTGTGAAGCAGGCTGCATATGTTCTGATTCCTCCTCCATCCTGTATTTCAGTACTGGGTAGCTCTCAGGTCGAGGTCTATGGGGAGAATGTATTGTTTCAGCCAAAATTTGTCCAGATACACTCTCAATTTTATTGTTCATAATAAAACTGTGTCTGTACCCATAAGCCTGTCTCTGTTATCCACAGTAACAGCTTGTAGTGAGTTGCCAGGGCAGAGCTCAGACTGACTTCAGAAAAAAAATTCACTGTTGATAGTCTAGCCTTTAGCTCCAATGTCACATTTGTGGCCAGTAATGCTGCCAAAAGTAGGACAGCATTGGGGTAGGTCCAAGGCACACACTAATGTGATTGCTTGTTGGGGAAGTGGTATTGTAGCAACAGATTGCTGTGAGCAGCCTGAGCTGTGTGAGATACTTTAGAAATCTAGTACCCCATGTCTTTACCTTACCCTGGAGATCTTCCAGAGGCTGTTGGTAGCCAAGCCCAGGAGTGGGAGCCATTAACACTTCCTCAGTGTTAGATTTCATCCAGGAATTTGGCCCTGTGCTATTAAAAACTATAAGTTAGTACCCTCAGCAATTTGGGCTTATAGTAAACTAAGTTGAGATGATGTTGACCACAGCAGTTCTTACTGATGCTAAACTGAGACGTGCCTATGTCTCATGGTAACAAGGATCTGCATAGTCACGTACATCAAGGAACAACATTTCAGTTCATATTGGCCAAAGCACAGGGTGCAGTCTATTCCTGGTGCCAGGACAATGGTGGAACTCTGTTAACTGGCTTGTTAAAGCTGCATTACCTGAGATTTGAGATAAATAGTAGAGACAGTCCCTTGGCTATCAAGGTTGGCACTAGGCTGGGTTACATACAAGGCTTGTAGCTACCCAGATTGTATTAGTCACAGAAAGAGAGCATCTGTGCTGTAGACTGCCAAAGCTGTATTCAAACTGGAATCTGTTCCTGAAGCATACATGTCTCTGCCTAATGTTAGAAATGGGCTATCAGGCTCTGAGCTGTGGCAGACACACTTTCCACCAGGTCCTGTATCAAAGTGCCACAGGA